>PVJH01003504.1:0-141513 GCA_004026705.1 Nesogale talazaci
AGGCTATTTATTCATTCTTCCACTGATGGGCATATAAAACCAAGCCAGATCAAACCCATTGAGTGAATTCCTACTCATGGCACCCCTACATGTGTTAAAATGTAGAACCTCCTCACTGGGTTTTCTTGGCTGCAATTTTTATTCATTTTAATTTAGATCATTTAACTTGGGACTCTTACAGATATTATAGCAATATACAAATCAACTACTATATATACTCATGTATAAGCCAAGTTTTTCAGCACATTTTTAATGCAGTTTTTGTTGTAAAATTAGGTGCCTTGGCTGATATTTTGTTCAGCTTATACTGGAGTATATACGGTATACCAAGGTAACTTGTACATATGTTGCCATTGTCAGTTTCAAAACATTATCTTTCTACTTGAGCCTTCATTATCAACTTCTCTTTTCCCCCCTTTCTCCCTCCCCAACCTTCCCATCCTCATGAACACTTTGATAAATTATATATTATTATTATTTCATATCTTACACTGTCAGCTATATCCCTTCACCCACATTTCTGTTGTTCATCCCCCGGGTGGTGGTGGTGGTTACATATCCACCATTGCTATTGGTTCTCTCTTGTCCCTGCCCTCCACCCCCCCTCCACACACACCATGGTGCTGTTATTCTCATTATTGTTTCTGAGGGGTTTATTTTGGCTTCTGTGTGTCGAAAGATATTATCTGTAGCAATGTACATACTCTGGTCTAGCAGGATTTGTGAGGTAGAACTGAGATCATGATAGTGGTGGGGAGGAAGCGTTAAAGAACCAGAGGAATGTTGTGTGTTCCCTCAGTGCTAAACTCCACCCTGGTTGAATCATCCCTTCCATATGACCCTTCTGTGAGGGGATGTCCAATTGTCTACAGACTGACTTTGAGTCTCCATTCTGATCCATCTCCTTGACATCCATATAATTGTTTGGGTTTGATCTTCTGACACTTGATCCCATCAACACCTCCTAATCACACCGGCTGGTGTGCTTCTTTCATGTGGGCTTTGTTATCTCAGTACTAGATGGACGCTTGTTTAAATTCATGTTTTTAAGATCTCAGGCACTATATCTCGTGACACCCCCCCTTGGTGCCATATCTTTTAATAGCCAGGCACCATCAGCCTTCTTCACTACAATTTTTATGTATCCATTTTGTCTTCAGCAATTGTGTCATGAAGGTGTCATGAAGGGGTCATTAAAATCTTGTCTGTCACACAGAATTACTATGAAGGCCCTGACACATATATACTTATGGTTTTGCGAAGGGTTTCTATGGGTTACATAACTAGGTGAAGAGCTGTAGGGTGGCTGTATAGTTAATTTCACAAGGTGCTAAGCAATTGCTTCTTGGAATGACTGCTCACTTGATGCTCTCTGACTTTGTAATTTTTTTTGCCAGTCTGATGGGTGCAAAGTGGGATATCATTGTTGTTTTAATTTGCTGTTCTCTGATTACTTGCGAGGTTGAGGATCTCTTCATATTCTTATTAGCCATTAGAATTTCCTCTTCTATTAATTGTCTTTGTATAAGCTTTGCCCATTTATCTATTAGGTTTTTGAAAATGTCTTGCAATTTTGCAGGCATGTCTGTAGCTAGTTTTCTAAAATGATCCCCATTCCATTTAACATGTTGCAGGGATTTTCTCCTGGGAAACCAATCTGTTAAAATGCACAGGATGTCCTTTTCTAGCAGGAATCTCAGCTTTAATGGAGCCAAACACGTCATTTTCTTCCCCTTAAGACTTGCTCTTTTCAGATATTTCCGATTCAGAACCTGTCCAATTCTAACGCCACAAAAGTATTTCTAATATTTAAGAAATTACTCCCATAATTTACCCTTCCTATCAAGTGTGAAGGGGTCCCAACTTTACTTTCTCCTACAGTAAACCAATTTTCCCAACCAAATCTACCAGCTTGCTGTTTTTCATGGTTTAAGACACCAAGTCTCCTACATGAGTCAGGATGTTTCCAGAACCCCTGAGCTGCTCCATGATGTCTTCATCTGTTCCTAAACCTTTGCTACATTTGTGTTTTCTTCTACTGTGAGTTAGTGATGTATCTTAATATTCAGTAGAATCCCTCTCCTTCTCCAATTTCCAGACATGCTCTCCCTTGGCGTGTCATTGCATTTCTATATGCATTTTATAATCAGTGTGTCACATTCTTTCCCCCAAAGCCTGCTGGAACTCTTTATTGGAAATGTGTGGAATTTGTGGATTAATATTGTGGGTGGGTGATCTTAATACCCTTACAATTTTAAATAATTCAATTCAGAAATAGAGTGCTGGTTCTAATCTATTCACATCTACTTTTATACTTTTTAAAGAGCCCTTTAATACTTTTATAAGAGCTTACTTTTTCATGGTTTTAGAGATTTCATTTTTAGCTTAATTCTGGGTTGTGGTTGGTGTGTTTGTTGATTTTGACTCACAGCAATCCCATATGACAAGCAGACCTGCCCCATAGGCTTTTCAGGGCTATCATCTTTAGAGAATTGGGTCACTAGGTGTGTTAGTGTGGGTAGACTAGAGAAACAAATTCATAAACACACAAATGGATATAGGGAAAGGTTTATATACAAGAGGAATGGAACATTGAGAAAGCATCCCAAACCAGTCCAGTCCAATGTCACAAGTCCGATATTAGCCCATATATCCAATACCAGGCTATAAAGTCTCTTTCCAACTCATGAAGCACATGCAATGACACTGGGACAACCACAGGCCAGTGGGTGCAGAGTCTTGTGTGTCCCGTGGCAGTAGAAGCATCTCAGCTCTGGCAGGGGTCTCCCCGTAGTCTCCCAAGCATCTCACTACTGGCATGAGTCTCACCACATGGCAAGTCTGGCCCCAGAGGTCTGGTCCCATCAGGGCAAGCCCATGTGGCTTCTCCTCTGGCTCCTCCAGTCTCCAGAAATCAGGATTGATCAGCATGCTGTTATCTCACCTTGTCAGTAGTTTGTCTCCCAGGAATTCAGTCTAGTGTCTCTACTTCAATTGGAAAATACCATGAGTTTTCAAGAATTCTCAGAGAAAAGCCATGCCCACACAGAGGCCTCATTGGATATCTCCAGAGTGACAGGCTAGACTCCACCCTTACACTCCCAAGCATGAAATTGACATCAAGTACATAACTGCCACATTAGGCTTTTCTTCTGCAGAACCGCTGGCCTGAGTGCCAACCAAGGATCTCTGGTTAGCAGCTGAGTGCTTTCAACACCGTGCCCTCAAACCCACCCCCACTGCCATTGGAGTGCTTTGCATTTCCTAATAACCTGTTAGAACTGTTTGACTAGAGAAAGAAATCTAGGGACACTCATGTATGTGTAAGAAAGAATTTTATATCAAAGAGTACTTATATATTAAGAGAACACCTCATCCTAGTCCAGATCAAGTCCATAAGTTCTATATAAGTCCATAAGTCTGATACTAGTCCATAAATCACTCTTCAGACTCATGGACTCACATATAATGATGGAGAATGCAAGATGAATACTGGCTGGTGGATGCAAATTCTTGTGGATTCCATGGTGAGGATGCCTCTCCAGGGCTCTGGCTGCCATCAGCGTGGCTCCATGCAGCTTGTCAACAGAAAGGTGAAGCAGAGAGAGAGAGTGTGTTCTGGATCCCAGGAGAAAAAGAGAGGAAGCCCTCAGAATTCTCATGATTAGGCCAGGCTCACAAGGAGGCATTGCCAGCCTGTGACCTGGTTGACAGGCTAAACTCCATCCCTTTGTTCTTTCATTAAGTTGACATGAAATGGTGTAACTACCATACATCCCTTCATAGGCTCCTGAGGAGTGGCTGATGGTTCTGAATTTCCATCCGACCTCTATTTAGCAACCCAATGCTTAACCCACAGCCCCACCGGTATGCCTTTTTAACTGGTTATCAACTAAAAAGGTAATGTCCCTAGGAACTAAGGAGGGGGTCCTGGTGGTGTCGTGGGTACGTGTTGGACTTTGGCCGGCAAAGTCAGCTGTTCTGTGGGAGAAAGGCAGGGCTTTCTAGTCCCATACAGCACTAGTCTCAGAAATCCACAGGGGCAGGTCTATTCTGTCCTGCTGGGTCGCTTTGGTTCAGAATCGACCCAATAACAATGAGAATGTGAGGAATTTAGGAGCACCAGTGGCACAACGGTTAAAGCACTTGCCTGCTAACTGAAAGGAACATAGTTTGAACCCACCCAGTCACTCCGAAGAAGAAAGATGTGTGCTCCCCTTGGAACTTTGTGAGGCAGTTGTAGTGTGTCCCGGAGGGTCCCTGTGACTCAGAATTGAGCTGATGGCCACCGGATTGGGTTTTAGAGTAGCAGTATTGCTGTAGTGATTATGAAGAATGTGTGCATGTGTCTGTGAAGGGGAAGGGGTGGTGTACTAATGGCAGAAAGATCTCCAGAGAGTCCTGCAGATCCTCATGCAATGAGGTGGGCATCCAGGCATGGAGTCCAAACGCCTTGCATCTATTCATCCTTGTGTGGCCTGTGAGTTCTAACGTGGGAACCACGCTCCGGTTACATGGGGTGAGAAGTGAGATACGAGACACCTCCTGTACCCCCTGGCCTAAGACTTGACGTGCTCCCATAGCCCCTCCTTCTTCCACGCGGCAGCCTGATTGCACGTAACGGCTACTTCAGATGCTGGCCTTTCGGACCCTGAAGGAGGCAGTCAGCAGCAGCACAGCAAGGAAAACGGAAACACCAAAACCAAACCACCCCCCTCTCAAACATATCATCCACTTCCAGGGAAAGTCACCGCCCCTGAAAACCACGTGGAGCACAGTTTCACTCTGTACCAGGTGCTGGGGTCGCTCCATGCAGGACCAGGTGGCAACTGGTTTGGATGTTTGGATTTGGTTCATCCAAGCCAATCATGAGCGCTCTTTCCTCCTTGCCTGACAGTGATTGGCTCAGGAATAGGCGGGCTCATGGCAACTGGGACCAATGAGAGATCCTGGGAGGACCCGGCTGCGCTCCTTTGAGAAAGAAAGAGCAACACTCCTCCACTGTTTGTGAATGAACACACCACACGCTCCCAGAATCTGTTGGCCCGCCACCTTATGTCAGGCAAGCCTGAGGACGTATCTGGGGGTGGGTGGGAGGGGTGGGGTGGACAGAGGAACCTTTGATCCCTGACGTCGCCATTGAGTCGCTGCGCCAATCACACCTGAAGGCACCTTGCTTGGCCTGTCCACTTCCCCTATGTCATCGTTAGTGATGTGTTCGTGGATTCAGCCAGATTGAGGAGAGGTGCCTTTTCTTTGCAGTCTCAAGCACGGGCAACAACCACGGTGGTTCGACCGGTGGTATGCTCGTGTGTATTGATGGGTGACTGGTCTAGCTGCCATTCGAAATAACGCTTATTTTTGCAGCTCTGTTGAGTTGAACTGCTAACTGCCAAGGTCACCATTTCAAATCCCACAGCCCCTCTGTAGTAGAGAGATGAGGGTTCCCACTCCTGTAAAGATCCATGGTTCTGGAAATCCATTAGAACACTTCGAGCCTTTTTTAGAAAGTCGCCATGAATTGGGACTTGACTCGAAGGCTGTGACTTTGAAGATGGGAGGCCAGGGCCTTCCGTTTCCACTAGACTGCGATGCTTGAGGACAGAGTTACATCTTACCTGCTTTTATCATTAAGGTGCCCATCAGAGCGTCTGCTTCTTGACAGTTGCTCTATAAATGCTGGCAGAATTAGCGCATAAATAAATGCCCACTGTATCCAAGAGCAGCGTTCATGGGAAAGGCCAGAGAAATGGGATCTCAGAAAGATTTCCTCTGTCCAAATTCTTCTGTCCAAATCCCCAGCAGTGGCTGCCTCATCTTTTCAAAACAGTAGTGCGGTCTTTGTCTCTAGTATGTCATGGCATTTGATCTTGTAGCACAGATGTTACAAGCAAGGATGATATGGCAGAAGTCTTCTGCCTACATACAGAAGAAGGACTCAAGAAACAAAGCCAAAAGAAGTTTCAATCTGCCACCCTGGGTGCTGCTGGGAGCAATTTGCACACAGCCCATAAATCAGGTTCAGTCTGTAGTTAATACAAAAGCCTTACAGTCATTTGCTTCTCATGCAGCATACTAAATTCTAACATGTGGTCACTGGGTTTATCAATAACATGCCCTATAAATCTAGTTAACATTTCCTTCTGAGTACTGGACCTTGGGAAGCTGCTTAAGTACCTTGAAGGTCCTTCTCCAGCTGTGGCCTTGAATCTCAAGAAAGGTCTTTTTTTGCCTGAGCGCACCTTGATCGTGTTGTGCTTGACTGGAGACTTGCAGTGATAGATCTTAAAGCTTATGTGAGTTTCTGTCATGGTTAGAAGGTCTGGGGCTCATAGAAGGAGCTATTTCTGTCTCTGATTGGGTCTGTCTGTTCAGTGTCACTTCCTTTGGGGATCTGCCCCTTCCCTGTGCTGTAGGACTTCCAATCAGGTGCTCCACTCCCTGCCAACAGGGGTGGTTCCACGATCCTAGCTGACCGATTAGAGCTCTCGATCTCCTGGAACTCCAGTCTTGGTTCAAGACACATGGGGGTAGGAGAAGCAAAGTCATTTATTTTGGGGACTCTTGGGGGAGTTTCTGCCCACAAGGTGCCCTTCATTTCTGAATCCTTCCAACTATCCTTTCAACAACACTCCCCCTTGTGTGAGCTGAGCGTGTCAGGGTAGGCTTCTGCTGCATGCAGCTCAGTAACTCTAAGAGATAGCTCTAGATGCAGACAGCACCCAAAGGCCCATTTCATTATGCTTATTTTCAAAATGAAAACACTTTAATTTTCTAATAATAATGGTGCTGTCATTAATAATATATAACCCTCCAGTTATTAATATCTTCCAATGAAAAACAAGACAAAACAAGCCACTCTTCAAGACTGCAGACTGCTGCTTCTTTCTCTTGGTGGGTTTGAACTGCCCACCCTTGGACTAGTAGCCCTGTGCTTAACCCACAGCCCCACCACAACTCAATGACAGTGAGTGCGTGAGTAGTCTCCAAATGACCCCCAAATCCAGACAAGCCGACAGCCAGAATACCCTGGGGTTGTTGAGTTTGTGAATCAAGACATTCCCTTTTGTGCTTGCAGCCAAAATCGTCTATGGGAGACTCGTTTGTTTTGAATGCCACCCAGCTGGTCAATGGCAGAATCCTCATTCTAATCAGCTCTCAATGACGCCAAAGTCCAGGGTAAGCCCCAAACAAAAGCAGTTGCTACCCAGAGGGCTCTCCCTCTGGGTGACCCAGGTATGCAGAGTAGAAGTGGGGCCATAGGGTCTTCATAGCTCTGAATTTTCAGAAGTAGGTTCCAAGCTTCTCTGCCTGGACCACCTTGCAGTGCTTTCTATAGGTGAAGGGCTGTGCTACACACTTTACAAGTGTCCTTGCAGTGCTTGGTCAAAGACCCCTGGGAATTAGTTCTGATTATCTCCATTGACAAGATGAACAGCTGGGACCCAGAATCGACTGATTCCCTTTCCCAAAGACATAGATGCTCAGTGGTAGAGCTGAGGCTAGAAGCTAAGCCTGCCCGTGTTCAAAGCCCAGGCTCTTAACCACCAGGACACCTAACTCCTACCATACTGATATGTGCCTGCCCAGCTTGCGATCAAGGGGCTGATGGTGATCCTGCCTCTGCACAGCAGCGAGACGGAGTCTTGAAGTCATGAAGACAGGAAGATGGGTATGAAGCCATGTCATTGTGGCATGATGAGTCCAAGCCTTCTGACAGGTGCAAACTAACATGGTAGACCCTGTCAGCCTTCCATTGCCACTGGCTAAGAGTCAGCATAGCCCTGTCTCATCCAGAGAATACAACAAAACAGAAGGTGTGATGATAGAAGATAGGTTTGTTGTGCCAATGTGGCCAATGAACACATGTGAGATCAGTTGAAGGGTGGAGGTATAAATGACTCTGCAAGACTCGCCTTCGTAAGCCTCACCTTTGCCTCTTGTTCTTGGATCCTGGGACCAGCCTGCTGCCTTGTTTGTCCTGTGCCTCAATCTGCAAGCGACACTACCTGTGGACACCTAATCCATGGTCTGTGTTGCGGTTCCTTCAAACCCTGCTTCACCACGCTCCTGGAATATACATCTCTTGAGCTGGGGACTGTCGGACCTTGTCATCGGACTGACTGTTGGTGACCTGCCTTGCTGTTTTCTGCTTGTGGCCGGATCGCCTGAATTGCTCTGCAGAGGACTGCTTGGCGGCCCTCAAGACTTGAAGGACTGCCAGTCTTCTAGCTGCTTCACGCAAGTGAGTTGCACCAAGCCATTTACTGCTTTATAGATGAGTTAACTGTTTATTTCTTACGTTAGCTATCTAGCTATATAAATATATATAATTATCAGTGTCCTGGTTTTGTTTCTCTAGAGAACCCCGTCTATCACAGAAGTACAGCTTCCTTTCTGTCTGAAAGGCCATGTGAAGTGGCGAGTAGTGACTCTCTTTGCAGGAGGAGGGAAGAAAAAGGGAGTGTGGAATTAGTTTCTTATGCCCCAGCAACATACTCCCAGATACATGCAGTGACAGACCCCAAGTTTAATCTTCCTGCTGGTCTCTCCCAAAAGAGAACGGGCCTCTTTGTCCCTGTGGACACTCCATGCAAACGGGAATGGAAGCATGGCAGAGAGCCCCGTTGTCTTGGTGATATGCTTCTTCCTCATCTTGATATTAGGTAAGAGCCAGGATTCAGATGCTGAAACCCAAATGGGGAGTAATTATGGTGTCAGCAAGTCTCAGTGTTGCTCCCACTCTGATAGCTGGCGGTGTTGGCAAGGGGCATGTGCAACCTGATGTCATAAGGCTTCAGGAGACTCCGAGTTAAACATTGGGCTGCTAATTGCAAGGTGGTCAGATCGACTCCCCCAGTGGCTCCTCAGGAAAAAAAGGAGACTTTATATTCCCATAAATTCATTGCCCTTGGGCTGGTTTCCACTCATAGTGACCCTATAGGGTACTGTGGTGTCACCCCTGTGGATTGTGGAGACTGGCAAGTGTCTGTAGGAGCAGGACGTCTCGGCTGTCTCATGCGGAGAGGCTGGCAGTTTCAAACTGTTCACCCGGTGGGTAGTAGCCCAATGCATTGTGCATTACACTATCAGCTGCTCTGGGGGAGAAACGGAGGCTTTCCACTCCTGTAGAAAGTTACAGTTTCAGAAACTCACAGGTGCAGGACGTCTCTGTCCTACCGGGTCCCTATGAGTGGGAGGGGACTCAATGGCATCGAGTCTGTCTGCTTTGTCCTTGTTATTGTTCCCATAAAGACTTATCAGACATGCAAAGGGGGCCATTGGGCTCAGTCTTATATGGTCCCTTTGAGTTGAAATCAGCTAGCTGGCAATGACTGCCTTGACTTCTTGGAAGGCACCCCGGTACCGCTGTAAGGTAAGTGCTGGACTGGGAACAGCAAAGTCAGGAGTTCAAACGCACGAGCTACCCTTCAGGAGAAAGATGCGTCTATAAAGACTGACAGCCTTGGGAACCCTAAATAGGGTTACTGAGTCCTAATAGACTCAGGAAAGTGGGGTTGGCAAGGCTGCCCTTTTCTGACAAATGCCTCTGGTGGTTCAAGGAAGCAGCACTATAAAACCCAACGTTGGAAACTTTTTCCCCCTCACCCCTAAAGAAATGCCTGCACAGAAACCTTGAGAATATTTAAACTGGTACTTTGGTTTAATTATGGGATGTGTGAATGTCAATCACATGGTGACAGAGTTTGTGCTCCAGTGCCGATTTAAAGATCAGCAATCAGAATCCACCCCACGGCACCACGGAAGAAAGGCCTGGTGATCTGCTTCCATAAAGATGCCAGCCAAGCAAGCCCTTTGGAACTATTCTGCTGTGTAACCCACAGGTTTGCCTGAGCCAGAGTGGATACAACAGCAATAACAACCACTCTGTTTCTCTCTATGAGGCAATGGCAGGGGCGAGGGCCTGAGAGGTACAGGCGGTACCATTGTGGCATAATGGCAAATCTAAACGCTGGCGTCATCAAAGGCTCTCCCATTGGGAATCACTTGGACTTTTTTTTGGGGGGGGAGGGGTGGGTGCGGAGATTCCTATGGAAGGATCTTAAGGAGTTCTGATGGTGTTGTGGTTACACAATGGGCTGCAATCTGCAAGGTCGGAAGTTCAAAACCACCAGCTGCTCTGTGGGAGAAAGAAAGGACTGTCTACTCCCAGGAAGAGTTACAGTCTTAGAAACCCACAGGAGCAGTGCTACCCTGTCTTTTGGGCCACGCCGAGCAGCCGGCATTGACTCGATGGCAGTGAGTTTGGGTGGTTTTATTTTGGCTCTTCCTCCACAGCATGTGATTGGTTGAGTGTGGTGTGGCTTGAGCAGTGGACTTGCTTATAAAATTTCCATGAACTCATTCACTGCCATTGAATTAATTCTGACAGGGCAGAGGAGATGGTCTCTGTGGTTTTTTGAGACTGCAAGTTTTCATCAAGTAGAAACAACAACAGCAACAACACACCTCCCCCCAACCCCGACCCCACCCCAACTTACTGCCATCAAGTGGATGCAGATGCATATCAGCCTTTATAGGGGAGAATAGAACTGCCCTGTGACTTTCTGAGACAGCACCTCTATATGGAAATAGGAAGCTTCATCTTTTTCCCCTGGTAGGGCTTATGGCCAGCTGCCCAGTGTGTCGGTGACACAGGTGTGAAGCCACCGTTGGAAACCTGCTTGAAAGCACGTGAGAGTTCAGCACTTCCACCCTGGACGACATGAAGTTCACCAAGTCAACAAAAGGTGGCTGTCGTGTTTGTTAGATGAAGTCGACTCCACTCACAGCGAGGCCACGTGCGCAGAGTAGAACAGCGCACAGGGTTTCCAAGGTGGAGATCCCTGGAAGTAGCTTGCCAGACCTGCCTTCCGAGGGGCCTCTGCGTGACTTGGAACTGCCAAGCTTTTGGCTACTGAACCATGTGTGCCACTTCAGGGCGATCACAATCACTGCTGTTAGAACTGGTTTCCAGAACTCGTTGATAGCAGGTAACAGAAAGCAGATTTGCTGGGAAAGTAGGGGAATTCGCTGTCTCCCGAGACCAAATCTAAGGATCCCTGATAGAGCTGTGCGTTATAACCTTGGACTGCTAACTGCAAGGTTGGCACTTCAAAGCCATTACCTGCCTTGTGGAAGAAGGCAGAGGCTGTCGGCTACTATAGAGATTGACAGTCTCAGAAACCCTCTAAAGCAGCAGTTCTCGACCTTCCTACTGCTGTGGCCCTTTCATACAGTTCCTCATGTGGTGGGGACCCCCAACCATAAAATTATTTTCATTGCTACTTCATAGCTGTCGTTTGGCTATTGTTAGGAATCCTAATGTAAATATCTGACAGGCAGGATGTATTTCCATGGTTACAAATTGAACATGATTAAGCATAAAGCATAGTGATTAATCACAAAACAGTATGTAATTGTATATTGCAAAATATTTATGTGTTTTCCAACGGTCTTAGGCAATCCCTGTGAAAGGGTCATTCAACCCCTAAAGGGGTTGTGACCCACAGGTTGAGAACCACTGCCCTAAAGGGTTGCCAGAGGTAGGAATCAACCTGATGGCAGTGTTTGGGGATATATCAAATCTAGGACAAGGTCAAGATGAAGCTGGCCACCAGACAAGTGGGTCTGAGGACTCAGCACTGAGGCTACGCTCTAGTCCTCTCTTAGGTCAACTCCATTCTCTCAGATCAGCTTCTCTACAAGGAGGGGACAGACACTCTCCTTGATAATTGCTCAGGCTGATCTGGGAAACTTCCTATGACCAGAAAGAAAAGGGGACTTTGCTTCACCAGTTGTAGTTGGTGACAGTCCTGGAGGAAGAGCAGCTGTCCAGATGTGAGCCATCTGCTCATGACACTGTGGCCTGAGAAGGGGGGAGAGGGGTGTTAAGGTGCTTAGCAGACAAAAATGAAAGAGATTCTATCTATCACTTGCTGAGGATCTAGCCAATATTTAAGAAATTTTCCTGAGACAGTGGGAAGAAAGAGTGTGGTAGTTTCATAATTTCATATCAACTTGAAGAGATATAAAAATGGAGGAGTGGTATTCAACCTGTCAATCAGGTCACAGCCAGATTCGGTGTCTGTGTGGGTATGGCCTTCTCATGTGGAGGGCCCTGGGCACCTCCCTTCCTCTCTCTATCTTCACCTTCCTGCTGGCTGACCCTGGCTGCTGCCAGAGCCCTGGAGAGGCATCCACTGCCATTGGATCCACAACACTTTCCACCCACTGATCTGTGGTCTTCCTGCATTATGCATCATTTCACGTGACTGCGTGAATCTAAAGAGGGACTTATGGTCTAATATCAGACTTAGGAACTTGAGTAGGACTGGGCTGGGGTGTTTTCTTGATGTATGATTGTTTCTTGATATTAAGCTCTTTTTTGCACATACATGAGTGTCAGGAAATTTATTTCTCTAGTTAACTCAGCCTAATGCAGAGAGGAAAGAAGCACCGATGGGCAGAATAAATACAAGCTGATGGGCAGAAGAAGAGGGCTCTTTCACTGTGGGACTGCAGTCAGCGTTGCCAAACAACATAGGTAGCTCTGTTGAATGGAAAACCAATTTGCTCTGTACGATGTCACTCCCAATCACAATAAAACTTAAAAAAATGGCTACAACAATGACTGAAAGGCAGTTATAATAATGGTGTCTGCATTCAACACATTTTTAATGGTTACTATGGTCAGCATAGTTCTACATATACTTACACAATATGATGGGAAGTGGGCATTGGCTTTTTTAAAACCAAGATGGAAGTTGTGTTAGTCCGGGTAGACTAGAGAAACAAATTCATAAACACGCATATGAATATAAGAGAAAAGTTTATATATAAGAGGAATGGGACATTGAAAAAGCATCCCAACACAGTCCAATCTAAGGTCATAAGTCCGATATTAGCCCATATGTTCGATACCAGTCTATAAAGTCTCCTTCCAACTCACAAAGTCACAGGCCAGTGGGTGCAGAGTCTCGTGTATTCAGCGGCAGTAGAAGCATCCCAGTGCTGACAGGGGTCTCCCCATATCTCCTTGTTTCCAGGGCTCAGGGTCCATCAGCGTATCCATTAGTGGTAGAGCATCTCAGCACAGGAAGGGGTCTCTCTGTGGCTTCTCTGGCCCCAGAGGTCTGGTTTCATCAGGGCAAGTCCATGGGGCTCCTCCAGGTTCCAGGACCCAGGATCTATCACCATGCCACCATCTTGTCTTGTCAGAAGACTGACTCCAAGGAATTGACTCAAGTCTCTCTTCTCCAATTGGGAAATACCGCAAGATTTCCCAGAATTCTCAGGAGAAAACCATGCCCACACAGAGGCCTCATTGGCTATCTCCAGATTGGCAGCCTAGACTCCACTCCTGGACTCCCAATCATGAAATTGACACACGAATACATGACTGCCACAGAGGTATAATTTGTATGTAGTAAAACTTTGTCTTTTGAAGATTGGTGTTTCATTACTTCCAATGCTATTGCAAATGGTGGTAAGTTTTGAAACCAAGAAGTGTCCGTTTTCTCATTTTGTTCCTTTGGGAACTTTGACAAATGCAACCCAGTCATGCAGCCACTTTCACAGCTAAGATACAGAACATTTTCCTCAGCCCCACATATTGTCTCATGTTCTTTGTTAGTCAGTTCTCTCCTTCCTCTGGTTCTGGCAAACACGGATGGGACCTGTTTCTATAACCTTGCCTTCTTCAGAATGCTACTTACATAAAAAACTTCTAGTCACCGAATCTAGCTTCTTCAGCATTGATGGCACAATGTGTCTCTTTCTCCTTTTAGTCTCATTAGTTTTTGCTGCATGCCTTTTGAGGGACTTTTGTTAAATACTTTGGATTTTCAGGCCTTTTTGCTGCATTGATCCCTGTATTAGCATGTGTTTCTGACCCTTTTACCTTATACACATGCATTGCTAATCCTTTTCCTGACATCTACCTCGATAGTTAATAGAGTCATACAGTCTTCTTTTCTTCTTTTAAAACATTATTTTTTTTAATTCGTGGTTTTCATGGCTTTAATGACAGATCTTTTACATGCCCTTATATCAAAAGTGGGCACATTGTAGATAGTGTGGCTTGATCTTGCTTTTTAAAAGCTGGTGTACCAATCTGTCTTATAATGCATTTGTTGAGACCGTTTATGTTGAATGTTATGATTGATGTGGTTGTATAAAATCTTACTAAATGGGAGTTGTCCTCATATTGGGGTTTCCTGTCCATTATTCCAGAGTCTTCTGAAAATTCCAAACAAGGTCTGATGAGGTGGAGTAAATCAACAGGATGGACTGACTCCATTCCTGGAGAGTAACCATGCCTATGGTGCCTCCTCACTGAACCTCCTCGTGAGTCCCAAGCAGTAGAAGCAGAAACATGACATAATGACAACAAAGCTCTTTATAACTCACTAACTCAAATATGTAATGGATACACTGAAAGCCTCTTTCAGAAAACAGATGGGCATACCGACATTTAGATAGACTAATATTGAAGCTCAGAGAACATATTGAAGCTGTCCAAAACTCTGCATTAATGGGGCCGTGCTAATCTGGGAAGACTAGAGAAACAAATTCATAGACATGTATATATGTATAAGAAAGAATTTTATATATAAGAACAATTGAAGATTGAGAAAACATCCTAGCCCAGTCCAGAGCAAGTCCATAAGTCTGATATTAGTCCATAAGCCTAAGAAACACATGCAATATGCTGAATGCAGGAAGATCACAGGCCAGTGGGTTGGAAGTTTTGTGGATCCAGTGGTGTTGTAAGCATCTCTGCACTGGCAGGAGTCTCCATGGGGCTTCTCTAACTCAGGGACCTAGCATAGTTCCATATGTCTTGTCAGTAGAGCATCTCCCAAGGAGTGAGCTGAGAGAGAGAGAATGTGTCTCCTGACTCCAAGCAGGAATACAGGAGTTCCCAGAATTCTCAGAAGAAGGCCATGCCCACACGGGCTTCATTGGCTATAACCTGATTAACAGCCTAGACTCCACCCCTTCATTCTGAATCCTCAAATTGACACCAGATAATGTAACTACCACAGGGGTCAAGATTTGAACTCAGGTCTGTCTATGCAGAGATTAAAAGTCTTAATCACTATCTAGAAAAAAAAATAAGTAAATAACTGGGTTTCAGTTCAAATCATTATCCATATAGAGACTGAAGACCATGATCAAATTTTCAACCTTGCAAGTGTCTGCTCTTTTGAGGTTAACATAGGAGGGATTTGATATTCCTTTGCCTGGCGTCATTAGAAGCACACTAATTTATGGCAGACTTGGAAACACAATGAAGCTGAAGACTCTATGAACTTGTACTGATGAGCTAGCCAAGAGACACTCCGCCTAATTTGTCCATTCCTTGAGTTTATTGAGAGGCAGAGTGCAGCTGAGTGCTTCGTGGAGAAAGAGCTCTTTCAATGAAGACAGCAAGTTTTGAAGCAGAGTGATTCTGACATCTGCTAACTGCCTAAGTACACCCACTCCGCCAACTCATTGCCGCGTCCCGGTTCTGCCCCGTGGAACCCCTTTTAGCCAATCGTTGATCAAATAATGAACCCATTGCAGACACAAATTATGAGCAGGCACGTCCATCACTCCCTCCCTCACTCAGAAAAAATATCAAGCTTTTTCCTGTTCAGTGCTGTTTCTTGTCATGCATAATATAGCAAATTAATTAGTGGATCTGGCGGCATTTTGCTAATACAATGTCTCTCCCTTGCTCGAGGTGAATTATGTTCATGCTTCAGTCACTTGAATATTACTCTTCCGTGTTTGATGAAATTATGTTATCAGGTGACGATTATATTGCACACTATCTGATTCTAATTAAACCAGAAAGTAGCGCTGTTGTAAAGAGGGAGAAGGCTTCACAGTCGACGCTCTGCTGCACCCCCTGTGCTGTTGAGATCCCATGTTTAATGCCTGGATGTGGCGGCGCCTGCGCGGCTTGCAGATGCTCGCATCGCCCGACTCTTTTCCACACACAATGCCTTCTTGCGCCGGCTTCATCTCCTCTGTAATTTGTGTAAATTGAGCCTTGGAAAGACATAATGTTTACACTTGCCTTTAAAAAATTTTTTTTTATCAAAGGCACAATGCCCTGTGTGCTGCGGGAGGCACAACTATGATTATTTCAAATGATTCCAAAGAAGAAAATGGGTTGTTGTGTCCGGCCCAGGCACATCATTTAGAAGAAAGAAACAGGTCCTTCACCCCAGGGAAAGGCTAGTAGAAGTTTAGAGGAGGTAAGAAGCACTGGGCCCTGAAAACCATAGGGCAGATGAGTTGACACGGAGGTCAAGAACACAGGCTTGAATTCTGGCTCCAGGGCTCCATGAAACAAAGGTTCAGGCAGGTTAACTGAATTGCCAAAGGTCTACTGTATTTCACAAATAACTCCAGCTGAAGAATGGTACGTGTCCAGACACAGAAATGGTACTCACCGCTCACGTCGGGAAATCACTTGAGAGATGGTTGTGTGATGAAGCTGGCAAAACATGTATAATGTATGCATTCTTTGCACAAACGTATGGTAACAATGAGGGAGTGCATAAACCAGGCCTGGAGCGCCCCTCCAAATTCTCCATCAGTTGCTCTGGAATAAATGGCAGGCCTGTTTCGGCCCAGAGGCTGCAGGAGAGCCACCCGAGACTGCAATTAGAGTAGGTCACTGGGTGCCAGAGTCTCTTTTCTCAGGAGGATAAAGATGTCCTTCTGAGTTAGACTACCTTCACCTCCCATGAACCTTGGGGATGCTGATGGTGGGGAGAGGTTTCTAAAGTCTTGGACGGCTCCACGGGGAGGGAGGCACCATGCTGCCCTGAAAGGCGCTTTGGCAGAAAGAAGCAGACAGAAACACTACTTTAGATGGAGCAAGTCTAAGTGTCAGGTACAATCCACTGTGGTCTGTGGGCATTGGTATTTTGTCCCTGTTCAACAGGTGGTATGGCCAAGCGAGCTGATTACTGCTCTGGACCTGCTCCTGTTGGGATAATGCAGGCCCGCTTGTTTCCTTGTGGACACAGCCCACAGTTGGCAGCAACACTTTGTGCAATTCAGGTCGAGCCTGGCTGGCTTTCCCACAGGTTTTTATATTCCTCATGAAGGCCCCTTGGGTTCCACTGCCTAATTAGACACTCTTCCTGGCCTGGGGGTGCAATCGAAAGGTCACCTTGGATCAGCAAGAAATATGTCCTGCTTGGAACCTTCTGAGATAGTTGTTATGTTAGTTGCTGCTAGGATGGTCCTTCCTCATGATGTCCCCATGTGTAATGGGAGTCGAATTGCTCCCTAGGTGTTATCTTTACAGAAGCCGTTCACCTGTGAACTGCTGGGTCCCAGGGAGGAGAGGAGCCCGTCAAGGTACAGTGTAGTTACAATGACATATGCAACTTTCCTCTGGTTCTCAAATGCTTCCTCCCACCCACTATCATGAACCCAATTCTACCTTACAAATCCAGCTAGACCAGGGGATGTACACTGGAACCGGAAACATGGGAATCTGGGATAGATAATCCCTGCAGGACCTGTGGTGAGAGTGGTGATACCAGAAGGGTGGAGGGAAGGTGGAATAGAAAGGGGGAACCGATTGCAAAGATCTACAGATAGCCTCCTCCCTGGGGAAGGAACAACAGGGACACAGCAGACAGTGTATGATATGACAAAATCATGATAATTTGTAAACTATTAAGGGTTCATTGGGGAGGGGGAGGGTAGAGGGAGGGGTAATATGTGGAGCTGAAACTAGGGGCCTAAGTAGAAGGAGAATGTTTCAAGAATGATGATGTTAACAAATGTGCCAATGTGATCTGCATTCAATTAATATATGTATTGATTGTGATAAGAGTTGTATGAGCTCCCAATAAAGTGATTTAATAATAATAATTATAGAAGAGCTACCAGCCTATATGCTAACAGCTGGTGTCAGGTAGCATGTACAAGCTAGGCTCCCTCTTGGGAATGGTAGCCACCCCAAATCCAGGTTCATTGTCATTGAGTCAATGACAGCCCCACGTGTTACAGAGTAGAACTCTGTGCCAAAGGGTCTTCTCCCCTCCCTTTCACTCCCTCCCAGGTTTTTTCCCAGAAGAGCAAGTCACCAGGCCTTTAGCTGCTGGGTCTCTTAGCAGCTGAGAAAAGGGCTGCTTCTGGGATGCGGCAAGTGTATGAGAAATCATGAGAAATCTGCTACAAGAAGATGGGGAGAACAGAGTTACTGAATCCATATTTATAGGCATACATATTTATTTATTTATAAGGCTATCTCATCTATATCGATGTTTATCACAGTCCAAGTTATATTCTGGAGGCTGAGGAGAGAGAGCGGTAAGCAAAACAGGTCAGTGCTCCTGCCTGGAGGAATGAGGAGTAGGCTTTGAATGAGCTGTGGTGAGAGCACTGGAGGGGAAGTCCCAATCCTGATTGGTCAGTCCCAAGCGAAGCAAAAAGGGAAAGCACCGACTTCCTTGTAAATCCACAGGAGAAAATTAAGCAAGGTTGGGAGATAAGGATAATTAAAGAATGGAGGGAAGATTAGGTGAAGGTGGGATACCAGGAAAGCAGAGAGAAGATGGAGGTGGTACGGTAGTCAGATGGTCTCATGGCAACTGAATTTTTATGAAGGTGTAGGGGTGGAATCCAACCTGTCAATCAGGTCACAGCCTGTTGATGTCCCCTTGGAGGTGTAGCCTTCGTATGAGTAGGAGACCTCCCTCTTGAATTTCCTGCTTGTTGGCACTCCCTGCTTCCAGGCCCCATGTGGGTCACCCGACCTGCGATGCACTGACTTTGGATCCACGTGACTCTGGACCCACTGGCTGTGCCTTTCCTGCTTCACCTGCCTGCAGCTCTGTGAGTGTGAGGAGGCCCTGGCTTGCATTGCATGTGTGGACTTGAGTTGGCTGAGCTGGTCTGCCTTCTTTTGAGACCAGATTCCTTACTGATACAAAGCTTTTTCTGGTACCCAGGAGTGTCACGGCATGTGTTTCTCTAGACAACCCGCCTCAACACGGGTGGTCTGGCGAAGCCTCCTGGAAAAGGTGATTTGAGGGCAAAGACTGGAAGAGTGAGCAGTGTGGGCATGTGTGGGAAGACCACCCCAGGCCACAAACCTGCAGGTAGAGATGCGCTGGAGAGGGGGTTGGGGGGGGGAGAAAGGGGGGCTCCAAGCCATTTGTGATTGCACTCAGTGGCTCAGTACTTCCAGCTGTGCCTCTGGGATGGCAAGACTGCTGGCAGACAGCATGCTACAGAGCTCTAGTGAGAAATCTGGGGCCCTTCCCAAAGCCAGGAGGTTTGTGATTCGGACCCAGAAACTCTTGGACCACATTTGCTTGTGCGTGTCTGGAGTCCGTTCTCATTCATGGCCACCCAATAGGACAGTGCAGAACTGCCTCTGGGAGGCAGGACTGTTACTTTGAGAGATGGCATGGCTGGATAAGCAGTGTAAGCAGTCCAATCCCACCCGGTGTTCTGTGGGTGAAAGATGAGGTCTCAGACAACCTATGCAAGGCCCCTGGCAGTGGGTTTGTCTTGGTTTGGGTCCTCCTTACTGGGGCCAATTTTTCCCTGAATAGGTTCACACAGCTGATTTTTTTTTTAGCGGCTGAGTGCTTACCTGTGGTGCTCCCAGGGCCGTGAAGGGAGCGTGAAGGCTCCGCTTGGGGAAAGTCGTTGGGTTCGGAGGGAGCATGGATTATCAGGACCCTGTAGTAACTCTTGGGCTGTGTACAATTCATGATGACAGTTGACTTTGTCTTCTTGAACCCTTTGAAAACTTCTGTTCAGCTCTTTGACTGCAGATTTTCTTCCAGTTGCCTTAGCTCCTCCATGATTAAGAGCAAGTTTCAGTCTATTCTGACATCAGATTTGATCTTTTCTTTCTTTCCTGTCTTAAATGAAGACCCTTTGCCTTCTTCATGTATGATGTTCTCCATGTCCTCCCCCAGCTCATCAGGTCTTCTGTCATCAGGGTTCAATGCAGCAAATCTGTTCTTGAGATGGTCTCAAAATTCAGGTAGGATAGATTCAAGGTCTTATTTTGGCTCTAGTGAAATTGTTTTAATTTTCTTCAGTTTCAACCTGAGCATACATATGAGCAATGGATGATCTGTGTCACAGTCAGCCCCTATTCTGCCTTTAAGTGAGTCATGGAGTGGAAACCATTTGTACCACTTTAGCATATAGAATGTGTTTTATCAATAAAGCAACTGGAGACTTATTGTGGGACAAATCTTTAGACAGAAAAGGAATTCACTTTGGCCTGTCTCTTAGTGTGGGTAACTCTGTAATACTGGAAAGCTCTCTGGGTCTCAGGCTCTTCATTCGAAAAATAACAGAGTCAGCCTGCATCTTAATGATAGAGACTATTTCAGCTTGGAGAGTCTATGACTCTGTCATCCAGATAAGATACTGTGAGGGTTACCTTACTTTCAGTTTCTTGGCTGATTTATTGTAAAGTTGGTTATTTTATAAATTTATATGATTTAATGCGGTTTATAATTTTATATATGATATATATGTTTAAAAATTTAAACTCTATATCTATTGGAAAGTAGGCATGGCAGTCACTAATCTGGTGTCAATTTGAGGATTGGGAGTCTTTGAGTGGAGTCTAGTCTGTCAATCTAGAGATAGCCAATGAGACCTCTGTATGGGCATGGCTTTCTCTTAAGAATTCTGAGAAATCTGGTTGTATTTCCCCCTTGGAGGTGAGAAACTCTAGAACGCAGTTCTTTGGAGACACTCTACTGACAAGACACAAGGTTGACTCCCTGAGAGACATTGCAGCTGACAAGACACATAACAGCATGCTGATAGACCCTGAGTCCTAGAAACTGGAGGAGCAATCGGAGATCCCTGCCTGCATTGAGATGCTTCTACCACCAGTAGATACACAAGCCTCTGCACCCACTGGCCTGTGATTGTCCTGGTGTCATTGTATGTGCTTCGTGAGTCTGAAGAAGACTTTATAGACCATTATGGGACATATGGGCTAATATTGGACTTATGGATTCGACTGGACTGGACTGGGATGTCTTGTTAGTGTACAGTTGCTCTTGTATATAAAACTCTTTCTTAAACATATATGAGTGTTTATAAATTTGTTTCTCTAGATTACCCTGACAGTAGGTTATTTCATAGAAATTCATGTAATTTAATAAATCCCACTAGTATAAGAAAAAAACTACATGGTTAAAAAAAGCTTTCACTTAATCAGAAATAGAATGCTTATCAGTTAACTGATCAGTGACTTTATATAAAGAACCACTGAAATAAATGAAATCCCAAACAACCTAAGGATAGGTACTTAAAATTTCAGTGCCAGGATGGCTAATCTGATTATGAATCTGAATGGAAGTTTACCAATATCTGATTGTTCTGACTTTCATTTATAAATTCAAGGTCAAATATATTTTTAATGCTCCAAAGAGTGTATATGCTTCTTTTACATATGACTATGTATTTGGAAGGAAAATATCTTCTTTTGGATAAATTACTCTTTCACTGAAAAAGTGAGTGGCTTCATCTATTAATACATAAGATCAAAAAGCCAAACACATTGCCATGAAATCTTCTGATTCATGATGACCCTCTATAGCAGTGCTTTTCAACCCGTGGGTTGTGATCCCTTTGGGGGTTGAATGACCCTTTCAAAGGGGGTGCCTGATTCATAGCAGTAGCAAAATTACAGTTATGAAGTAGCAACGGGGTGGGTTGTCACCACAACATGAAGACCTGTATTAAAGGGTCGCAACATTAGAAAAGTTGAGAATCACTGGACTACAGGGGATGTGAGATTATCACTCTTTATAAGGACTCCTCATTTGTCTCTGGAGGAGTGGCTGGTGGATTCAAATGACCGGTGGTGCTGTTAGTCGTCTAACGCTACCCCACAAAGCCCCCTGGGCTCTTTTATTACATAATGCCCCATATCCCCAACCAAACCCACTACCAGCAAGTCTGTTTTGACTCAATAATTATCCTATGTCATTATGATAGAGATTAATATAGAATATAGTGTATAACATAGTGTTAGATAATCCATTAATATATACTATAGAGTAATAAATTACCTCGATAGGATTTCTGATGCCGTACATCTTTACAGGAACAGTCACATCTTTCTCTCACAGAGCAGCTAGTGGATTAGAACTGCCCATCTTTCAAGTAACAGTGTTGTGCTTACTGACCACCACCACCAGGCCCCATCAATGATATGACAGGAATGCCACAATGTCAATGTTGACACTTGTTGGTTGAAAGTGCCTCTCTGTACCTCTTAGCACTTTCTTGGGTACCAAGCTCATAATGACATTTAAAGTGTTTTCAAAATTCATAGAATTGCCAATTTCATCCTTCTGAAGGCATCCTGGTGGCGCAGTGGTTAAAGCACTCCGAGGGGGGATGGGAAGGTTGATGGGTCATTTCATGTGTCCCTCTGCGGGAGGAGGCTGTGGTAGTCTTCTTCTGTCCAAAGTTCAGCCCTGGAAACCCCGTGGGTGCAGTTCTACCTGTTTGGTAGAGTGATTCTAAGTCAGAACCAACTTGTTGGCAGTGGCTTTTACATTATGTGGGTTGGATATGGTAACAGCACCTTTCTCTTTAATGGTGGTTGCAAAGACTAAGCCAGAATTTCCCAGGAGCAAATTTTAAGTTTTGGACATCAGGACATGTTGAATTCTAATCTTGACCTTGCCATTTAGGATATAAGTGACCTCTCACAAGCCATTACATTTGCAGGAGTCTCAGTTCCATCGTCTGTGGCTTGAGACTATTAATAGAATCTTCCTCGTAGGCTGTTGACCAGAGTGACTGAAACAGTGCGTGAAAGGGCTGTGCTTGTGGACTGGAAAGGTCTTCGTCTTGTTGGTTGCCACCCCGTCACTTCCAACTGAAAGCAACCTATTGGCTATCAACACTTGCTCCTTGTTAGCATTTTAACCATTCCTGCACTGGACACGTCACAAGACTAAGGCCGCCATGTACGCTGACAGGTAAGTTGACAAGATCTCTTGGAGCCCTGCTGGTGTTGTGGTTGTGTGTTGGCCTGGGACTTGTGTAGACAGCAGTTTGAAACCACCAGCATCTCCATGGAGAAAGCGTGGACTTCACACTCCAGTAAATAATTACTCTTGGGCTGAGCCCCGGTGGCGTAAGTGGTTGAGTGTGGCACTGCAGCCCGCGGGCTTGGCGGTTCAAATCCAGCGGCGACCGGGTAGCGCCCACGACCACCAGAGGGCAGTGATGCCTAAAAAAAATAATTAGTCTCAGAAGTCCACAGGGGGAGTCACTGTGCATCAGCACGGACTTGTTGGCAGTGAGTTTGGCTTCTGTTTTATAGTCGATTTAGTTACTGCTATCATATACAGTGGTACCTCTGTGAACCTGTGGCACTCTTGAACCAGAAGTCAAACTTGAGCATGCATTAGAAGTAGAGAGTATGGAGCTCCACTCCTGTGATTCCTGGTTCAGAGGTCAAAGGTTTCCTGGTGATGCTTAAGCTGTCGGTCCAAGGACCACGCTTGCAAAAGCACCATTCTAAGAATTTGGTTCTTACTGCCACAGACTGTGAGGCCGACTCTCTGCCGTCCCAGGCGTCCTGGCAAAAGCGTAAACCAAAAAAGCTGAATCGTTGCCATAGAGCTGTTTTCAACTCCTGGTGGCCCTATAGGACATAGGAGAACTGTCCTATGGATTTCTGAGACTTTACAGGAGTAGAGCGCCTCATCCTTCTCTCACTGGGAGGTTGGTAGTTTTCAACTGCCATCTTTCCCATTAACAGCCAAATGCATAAGGTGAGGGAATGAAGAGGATTTCTTTTTTAAACGCTTAGGCTTTCTGGTGGCATGGTGGTTACCCTTTACACTGCAATCTGAAAGGTAGGTCATTAGTTCAAGATCATCAGTCACTCCAAAGAAGAAAGATGGGACTCTCTACCCCATAAAGAGTTACAGTTCTAGGAATTCACAGGGACAGTTTAACCCTGTTGTGGCAGTCACCTAATCTGGTGTCAATTTGAGGATTAAGAGTGTAGGAGTGAAGTCTAGCCTGCCAATCTAGAGATAGCCAATGAGACATCTGTGTGGGGATGCTTTCTCCTCTGAGAATTCTGGGAAATGTGGTAATTCCTTCTTGGAGGCAGGGACACTATCACTCTTGGCTCAGTCCATTGGAGATGCTCTACTGACAAAACACAAGGCTGATTCCCTGTGAGACATCCCAGAGGGGAAGTCACATGGACTTAGCCTTATGGAACTAGACTTTTGAGGCCAGAAAAGCCACATAAAGGCTCCTGCCAGGGCTAAGATGTTTGAGAAGCCACAGAGAGGCCCCTGCCACCACTGAGATGCTTCTCCCATCACTGGATACACAAGACTCTGCACCCATGGGCCTGTGATTGTCCTGGTATCACTGCATGTGTTTTGTGAGTCTGAAGAGGACTTTATAGATTGCAATCAGACATATGGGCTAATGTCAGATTTATGACCATGGACGAGACTACCGCTCTTGTATGTAAATCTCTCCCTTACACACATATGAGTGTCAATGGATTTGTTTCTCTAGTCTACCTGCACTAGCACACCTGTCATACAGGGTTTCTATGAGTAGGCATTGACTTGACGACAGCGAGGGTTGTTTTTCATTTGGGGGCTTAGCTTGCTTGGTTGGAAGTGATAAGCCAGGAAGCAAAGCTTGTCTTTCTAGCTTCCCTCAACTGGTACTTACTTGCATGACACTCCAAACCATTGAGCAAGCTTTTCCACTTCCTGAAGTTTTCTCTCTCCCATGCTTTCCAAGTCAAAGCCAATTATTCAAAAAGTTCATCTTATTGAGGACTCGTATAACTCTTATCACAATCCATACATCTATCCATTGTATGTCAACGACATCTGTACATTTGTTGCCCTCATCATTCTCAAAACATGTGCTTTCTACATTGCCTTTGGGATCATCTACTCATTTTCCCCTCCCTTCCCGTCCCCTCCCTCCCTCAGGAACCCTTGATAATTATAAATTATTGTTATTTTGTAACCTTTTACACCGTCCGATGCCTCCCTTCACTCACTTTCCTGCCGTCTGTCCCCCAGGGAGAAGGTTCTATGTAGGTCCTTGTGATTGGTTCCCATTTTCTATCCCACCTGCCCTCCATCCTCTGGTATCACCACTCTCACCACAGGTTCCAAAAGGTTCATCTGTTCTGGGTTCCCTGTTTCCATTTCCATTTCCCTGTCGCAGGCTGTGAGGCTGACTCTGCTATCCCAGGCTTCCCAGAGCACATCCTCTGGTCTAGCCGGATTTGTAAGGTAGAACTGGGATCATGATAGTGGGGAGAGGTGTGGGGGAAGGAAGCATTTAAGAACTAGAGGAACGTTGTATGTTTCATCACTGCTACACTGCACTCTGGCTGGTGTCTTCCCCATGACCCCTCTGCAAGGGGATGTCCCATTGCCTACAGATGGGCTTTGATTCCCCAATCTGCACTGCCCCTCATTTGCAATAATACAGTTTTTTGTTTGTTTTCTGATGCCTGATACCTGATCCCTGTGACACCTTGTAGTCACATGGGCTGCTGTACTTCTTCCACGTGCTCTTTGTTGCTTCTGAGCTAGATGGCTATGTGACACTGGGGATGCCCTTGCACACACCTTTGACTTCTGGCTCCTCCTCACTCACAGTATGTTTGTCAAAGCCATGAGCCTGTTTAAATTTACCTTGGCCTACTCTTGTTGCCTTCGGGAAATTTCCTCTTACTGATAGGCTGCATGAACCCCAGTGTCCACGATCTAGAGACCAGAAGAACTAAGTGGCGCCTCACTACTGTTGCTGACCACTGCAAATGGCATCCCAGTAGGAGGTCCTGGATTGAATGGGGGTAAAAATGTAGAACAAAGATCATAACAGCAGCAGCAGCAACGGCAGCAACAAAAGATTAGGCTTACTGGTCTAATAGAGACTGGTGGAACCCTCAAGACTGGCCCTCAAACACCCTTCAGGCTGAGAACAGAATTGACCCCTGTGGTGTGTCTTTCAGCCAAACTTGAGTTCCCTGGGGCGGCTGTGTCTGGAGCCTGCAGAGGGTGGCTCTAAAGAGCAGAACCTGTCGTTCTCTTGGAACCGGGATGGCTCGAAGTCCAAACTCAGGATGTGGCGCTGAAGGAGGTACTTTCTGGTCTGTTTCAGCTTCTAGTGACTGACTGATGATCCGCGGGGTTGTGGGTTTAGAGCTTCCTTGTCGCTACTCTGGTCAGATGGAGGCTGTCTTCCCTCTGTATCTGTGTGCACAGACTGCTTTTGATAGAATTTACATGTGATGAAGCTGAGCATCCATCTTGCACTGGTGAGACTTTACCCTAGGTTTCTTTAGCAGGAGAGACTAGTCCTAGTCAAGGACATCATATTTGATCAAGTGGGAGGACAGTGGAGAAGAGGCAGCCCCTCACTGAGAAGGATGGAGACCGTGGCTGCAGCAATGCGCTCCGACATAAGAATTATGAGGATGGTGTAAGATCAAGCAGGGCTTTGTTTTGTTGTGCAGGGGGTTCCGAGGAGTCGGTCCCCCAGAGCACCTGACAACAACATGCTACAACATTTAACAACAATGTGTGACACACACACACACAAATACAGAGTTGGCAGCATCCGACTCATTCTGACCCGTGTTTCAGAGTAGACCTGCCCCATGAGATTTTCCATGTGGGACCTTTGGGGAGCAGATCACCAGGCCTTTCTTCCGTGGCATCTCTGGTTGGGTGTGAATGGCCAGTTTTCAGTGGGTGGTCCAGTGCTGAGCTGCATGTGCCATCCGGGATTCCTCCACAGGGACAGTCTCTGGGATCCCAACATGTATTTTGGAGACACAATCCAATCCACACCACCCACTAACGCAGCTGTCTGTGGAGGTGCGATTGGATAAGTGTTTGACTGGTAGGTGTCAGGCCAGTGGGTTACATCTGCCAGCTGCTCCAAAGCAGAAAGGAGAGGCAATTTGGCCATGTGAAGATTTGCAAAGCCTCAGAAAGCCTACAGAGAGGGTGGCTATGAGTTGGAATATTCTATCATTTGATAGAGTGGGTTTCATTTGGGGTGGGGGTAGGGGGTGGTTTGACCACCAGCCTGGGGACTTGAGGCAGTGATGTCTGGAAGCATTTTTGATGGTTGGGAC
Organism: Nesogale talazaci; assembly: GCA_004026705.1. NCBI lineage: Eukaryota > Metazoa > Chordata > Mammalia > Afrosoricida > Tenrecidae > Nesogale > Nesogale talazaci. The sequence continues at coordinate 27,173 of PVJH01003504.1, forward strand.
AGTGTGTGTGTAAGGGGTGGGGGTGGGGAGACGTGCTACTGGGAGAGGGATGAGGCTAAACACCCCATACAGTGGACTCACTCATTTTCACACGCTCTGAGAATGAGAAACGCTGTCACCACAGATCTGATCTGAGAAGCTTGGAGATCTCTTGAACATTAATTTCACCCACCACAGCCTTTGCGGACACCGAGGGCGCTCATTTACATGATGCGGACAATGTTTCCTTTCCCTGTGTGTGTGTGTGTGTGTGTGTGTGTGTGTGTGTGTCTGAAAGCCAGAGCGGATTTCATCTACGGCCTCGTAAATCTTTGGAATTGAAAACAGTTCTGTGACTATTCCCTGCTCTTTGCCGGTCTTTGAAGCCCTCCGAAAGGAGCTCACAACAAATTCCCCAAACACAATTTAAATGTCATCTCAGGGCTGGGACGAGGGCATGAATATTTAAGATGTAAATTGTTGGGACCGTGCCTCAATCTTTCATGGGTTTTACTGGGTGAGAAAAACGAGTCACTACTTTTTGATCAAGTCCGCTCGCCCTCCGTATTATGAACAAACCCAGCCAAGTGAACCAGTCTGCATCTGCCAGGGAAAAGGAGGATGCTAGTTTAGGGACCATAGTAGATTCCACTTCCAGCAGACAGGCCGTGGTTATGGTTTAAACCCTAAAGAGCAGGTAGGAGATTCGTCTTAGGTCATTGTGTCCTTGCCAGCGGAAAATACTGTTACACACTAGAGATGTCTGGGCATGGGGGTGGGTGTGTGTGTGCAAGCCGTGGAAATGCAAAGAAAGGGTCTAGCCTGAGATGGAAGGCAGCCTGCTGGCACGGTGGTGAAGCGCTTGACTGCAAGCTGAAAGATGGGCAGTTTCAACCTGCCAGCTGCTCTGGGTAGAATGTGGCGGTCGGCCCCCACAAGGATCGTTGTCTAGAGCAGTTTTTCTCTGTCCTAGATGGTCCTGTCCAATGGAATCAAATCAAGGGCTATGTTTCCTTAACCTGAGGTGCAGCGTGATCTTTGAGGAGATAGAACATCTTCAATGACCAACCCTGGAGTCTGGAGAGTAATTCTTTCTCTTGCCTTCAGGGTGTAGTTCAGGGCTCTGTCGCTCTCAGAGGCATGCATCGAGCAAAAGAAAATACACACAAGAGAGAAATGCTGAATGCTTTTTATGGGCTCAATGCATATCTATTTTCATCTCTTTCCAAGTAAGCATGCCTCCTAAGTCTCCTTCCCAGTCCCTACCCAGAAATTAATTTTGAATGGTCCGTGTGAGAGCCACCTCTCTGTGTTCTAATGGCTGCTTTAGAGTTTGACAGGATATCAAAAAGGCTGCCATTAGACAAATTTTCATTAACTCATAAGTCGGTTCCAGGGAAAAACATGATTTTTTTTGTCATCTCCTGTGAAAACTGAAAAGGGCTGTAATTAGGAGGAAAGTCACTAATTGTAAGGCACAGAATTTGTTTGCTAAGAATAGTCATTAAGGGGCAATGAAAGCATTAGTAACTTCAATATCAGAAAACAACGATTAAAATGCCTGTGGAATGGAGCCATTTGCCCAGGCATAATAATGGCTTTACATGTTCAGATCTGTAATTGTAGTTTGATTTGAGGCATTGTTGGTACATTTTAAGAAACAATATACAGTAGGGCTAAATACTTAAAGTACCAGAGCTTTGGGGCTTCAAATTACAGACTCCAGTTTTAATTTCTAGAGAGTATTACTGTGGAGAAGCCGGACTCAGCCCCACTGTCAGTGCAGTGATTGCTTTCGGGGTGTGATGAATTGGGCCAACCAGGACACAGAGTAATGTTTCCGTGGCCCAGACAGCTCCTGACACCAGGTTTGCATGCCAAGTGCCTGGCGCCTGACATTTGGGGGAAGGTTTGTGCATCACCCTAATATATTCCTTTCAAAAGATCAGCTTCTCACTGTTTTTGCTTCTTCTTGGGAGGAAATTTGGGATACACACACACACACACACACACACACATATATATATACAGAGTATATTCTGGTGTGTTTCCTACCTCTCCCCTTTTTTTAATTAAAAAATACCTCATTGTGATCTGGATGAAAGTGTACAGAGCAAATTTGTTTTCTATTTGCCAGTTCATGCATTTTGTGGGATGGAGTTCATTGTGGTCCCCACAAGGTTAGGGCACTCTGCCTGCTTCTTCCTGGTGTTTCCTGTCTCCACTCCACCTTCTTCCCCATCCTTTGTGCCTTCAGAGCTTTAGCTTTGGGTAAATGCTGCCCCTTGGATCTCATACAGCAGATTGTACTGAGACATAGGCACCCCCTTGGTGTGAAACACAGGTTTATAAGCCAGTGCATGTTTAGCTGAAGTTGAGTCACAGGAGTGAGTACAGTTCCAGGATTGAGGGGTCATTGAGGGCCACAGTCTCAGGAGGGCCACCAATCTCTATCAGACTAGTAAGTCTGGCCCTTGTCTCTCATGTCATTTTTTTTTTCACACTTGCCCTGCACTCTACCCAAGACTCCCTCCTGTGATAGTCGGGCACCATCTAGTTCGGCTGGTGTCAGTCAGGGTCAAGGAGGTTGTTTGGGTGTTGATGAAAATTTTCTCTAAGTGAAATACCATAGTCACATCATAAAGTCCTCAAAATTTAGTGTCCGGGTTAAAATGAATATTTACTTACAGACTGCGATGAGGAGCGGAGACCATCTGGCCCGTGGCCCATATTGTTGTTAGGTGCTGGCGATTCAGTTGTGCCTCAGATTGGCTCTGTGTAAAGCAAAAGGAAACACTGCCCAGGCCTGTGTCAGTCTCACAATGGTTCTGATGTGGGATCTCAGGTCAAGAACAGACTGCAAAGGAGTGGGGTGTCCACTTTCAGGGAATTACCGTATTTGTCAGACCATAAGACACACTCCCCCCCCCCCCCAAAGTGGGGGAAAAATGACGGTGCATCTTATGGTCTGAAGGTGTGATACCCCAGAACATTTGTTTATGATCCCATGCACCCGCTGTCTGCTGCTGTTTGCATGCTGTGAACTGTTGTATGTTCAGGGGAAGTCCCACCTCTGGGAGTCTCAATGTCAGTCAGGTCACATGATCGGCACAGTGCACGCCTCCCCTGCAGGTGTATGCCACTGACAGATGACAGGATGAGAAGACTGAGACAGGTGGCAGTTAGGTACGGTACTAGGGAACGTCCCGGCTGGGACTATGAGATGCAGTACAGTGTTCTGACAGGCAGGCAAAGGGCTGGTCATGGTAGGAGAGAGACATAGAATCTCTAGGACCCGGTAGGACAGAGTGAAATGGCCTGTGTGTGTTTCTGAGGCTGTAAGTCTTTACAGGAGCAGACAGCTCCATCTTTCTCCCTCAGAGTTGTTGGTGGGTTTGAACTCCTGACTTGGTGGTCATTAGCCCAATGTATAACCCATGATACCACCAAAGATCCTTTGTAAGGGGACTTCAAGATTTGGTAGGAAATGGAATCTAAAGATAATGAATTTTTTTCCCATGAATAAAAGTCCCTTTTATTTAGAACCTTATTGATCCTTGAGCCCACGTCTCATATCCTTATTTACTTGTCTTAGTATTTCTGCTTCATAAGGAATGAGATAAGGCTGGGGAGGCTGGCAAGGTCGGCACTATGGGGCACTGAATGCTACCAGCAAGATTTTGAAAGCAAGAGCATGTTCCCCACGACATAATGCCAGGGCATGACTTCTGCCTTTTAGATGGGGAGCAGAAGTCTCCATGAAGATGGTTCCTTTGCCACAGGAGGGCGGGGTGGCTTGGCTTGCTGCAGTTACTTGTGGAAGAATTGCAAGAGAAGAAGGTATTCGGTGGGTTGGTGTTATAGAGTGAATTGTGCAACCCCATTTTCCACCAAATATGTCCCAGAGCTCCAACCCTTGTACTTGTGGGGTGACCCTGTTTGGAAAGAGGACTTCTTTGTGACATTGGGTAAGGTTGTGCTAGGCCCCATCATTTCTGGGTTACCAGGAGGAGGAGATGCAGGGAAACGAGCAAGTATCAAGAGGCAGAAGTTAGATGCCACCTGGAGACTGACATTGAGGGCCCACAATCCTGGGGGTACAAGAGGGCAGGGGTCTTTCTTCTTCCAAAGGGGTGCCCAGAACTCAGCAGTGAACATGTTCATTCCTGCCATGTTTCTGCGACAGTCGTTCTAGCAGGCAGAGACTCTTAAATCATTAGTGTTTTGCACAGGGCCTGACCTTGGGGAGGGGGTTGAGAAAACACATGTTGTACTCTACTTTTTGAGGAATGAGGTCCTGGGGTACTCATGTGGCAGGAGGGTTCAGGTTAAGCAGTGGGACGGTGCTCTACATTCAGAGAGCAGGGGGTGGGGGTGGGGATGGTGCACAGGTCCTGGCTGGTAACTGAGGCCCCTGAGCCTTCACTTCCTTCTCTGTGACAAGCAGGCAGAGCCGGAAGCAGACTGTTCTCACCCTCTGCTGTCCCCTGCTAGCAAAATCCCATCTGCTTTTTGGGGAATTAGCTGTTCTTATGGATAGTCATCCACAGCCCTGCCTCCCACTCAGGCCTTGAGTGTGTCTCTGGGAACCCTTTCTTTCCCCAGATGCTCCCTTGGAAAGTCCTGACCCACCAGGAGCAGGTTTGTGACTGGGGTGTGGAATTCTGAGCAGAGGTCCCAAGATTCCACAACTCATTCCATTGGAGTGGGGTGGGGACTGAGGTTGGAATTGTTAGCTGCCCATGAACCAGTTTGACTCATAGCAAACCCTGTTTGCAGCTTAGGATTTCTCCCCAGAGTTTGAAGCCTTTCCGAATCTCATTAACTGACTTGTCTTCAGAGGTTTCTCTGGGTGCATTCGAACTGCCTACCATTCAGCTGGTCATAGAGTGCTGAACAGTTTAGGCCAGCCAGAGGCTTAGAACAGAGCATGCTTTCTTCTACCAGGAGCATCTGTTTGTGCAAATTCTAGTCCATCAGTTTTCCCACGGGTTGCATGAGTAACATTTAATAATTCTCCTTCCTGCTGAAATTCATTTCTGTCTCTTGAAATCCAAAGAACTTCCTTCCCAACTAATAAACATCTCTGCCCCACAGTGTTTGAATTTTGTGTGTGTTCCATGTTTGAGTAACGTTTAAGTAGGAATCAAATGAGAGTGGATGTGAAGTCAGAGCCCTGTTGGTGGCGGGCTTATGTGTTCGGCTGCATACTATAAAGTCTGAGGTTCAAAACCCCCAGCCACTTGGCAGAAGAAAGTTGAAGCTTTCCACTCTCATCAAGATGGACTGCCTTGGAAATCTACTGGGGCAGTTCTACTATGAATTACAATGGCTCTGTGAGTCCAGGTAGACTAGAGAAACAAATGCATAGACATGCATATGGATATAAGGGTAAGGTTTATATATAAGAGGAATGGAACATTGAGAAAGCATCCCAACCCAGTCCAGTTCAAAGTCATAAGTCCAATATTAGGCCATATGCCCGATACCAGTCTACAAAGTCTCCTTCTGATTCATGAAGTCATAGGTCAGTGAGTGCAGAGTCCCGGCGCTGACAGGGGTCTCCCCATGGCTCCTCGCTTTCAGGGCTCAGGGTCCATCAACAGCATCTAGTGGTGATAGAAGCAACTCAGTGCTGGCAGGGGTCTCCACGTGGCCTCTCCAGCTTCAGAGGTCTGGTTCCATCAGCGTAAGGCCATGTGGCTTCTCCTCTGGCTCTTCCAGCTCCTTGGACACTGCCACCTTGTCTTGTCCGTAGTTTGTTGTCTCAGAGACTGACTCCCAACAACTTGGGAGATGGCCTTTCATCTCTATGAGGGAAATATTGCGAGATTTCCCAGAAGTCTCAGGAAAAAGCCATGCCCACACAGAGGCCTCATTGGCTACTCAATGGCTATCTCCAGATTAACAGGCTAGACTCTACCCCTACATCTTAATCATGAAATTGACATCTCAAATACATGACCACCACAATGGCCTTGATGGCATTGAGTATGGCTTTAATTTTTTTGTCTATTAATTCAGTCAGAGCTTTAAAAGCACACAAACTCAAAAAGTGGGAGGTGTGGAGGGGAACTACTGATGTCCGCTTTTCTTCTTTTTCTTCCTGCTTACAAACTCTGTCTCCTTATTTTTTATAGCAATGCCTGTTCCTCTGGCAGTGGATTCTCAGTTCCCAAATGCTTTGTTACCTGGTCTCATTATCCACACTGATCAGACCTGCTTTAGCAGTCCTATGGAGAGCGGTAGGGACAGCAGGGGCCTGAGGATGAACCACAGCCCATTTGGAGGAGAAGATGGGACTTTCTCTGGGCATGCTCAAATATCTGATTCTAACTCCTGATTTCTTGATGGTTTCGTGGATGCTACTTTTAGTTCTTTACCTTTCCTCCATTGTGTTTTCCTTCAAATGACTTGAAAAATGACATAGATGACTCCACCCAGATCTATTTACTGAAACATTTGAATGATGTCGACGCACCCATGTTGCTGGGTGAGTTAGGCAAATGCCTCCAGCTCAACAATTCTCTTATAACCTGTAAAGTCGAGAGAAAGGTTTCCTCTGGGGAGGGGAGAGCTGTACAATCTGAGTCATACTTTGAAGGACTTAACAACAACTTACTTTGCTTGGAAGACACAGATACATCCATGGTGCCCTGGTTCAGGGAATTGGTTTAGGAGTTAAATGAACATGGTTTAAATCCTAGTTTGTTACTTACCCTCTTTGAGCTTTCATTTTCTCCTCAGTAAAACCAAACGGTCTTACCCATTGACACATTGTTTGCTTATATTTGTGGAACTTTGCTCCATAGGGTTTTGGTGGTTGGTTTTTCAAATGTAGATTGCCAGGAATGTCTTCCAAGTTGCCTCTGGGTGGAATTGAACCTGGAGCCCTTCGGTTAGCAGCTGAGTGAATTAGTCACTTTGAAACATCCGGAGGCACAGCTTTGGACTCCTAATCTCAAGGCTGGTTCCAACCCTCTAGCTTCTCCTCTGGAGAAAGATGGTCTGCTCGTATGAAGAGTTACAGCCTTTGTTCTAAGGAGCATTGGATGATGGGGCCTCTTAGAGGCTAGGCTTCTCTTCTTTGCTAAGACTCATGTTTTTTTTAGGGACAATTTGCCCATCATGTTACCTTCAGACTAGTTTATATACCTGTGTGATAGATATTCATAGAAGGGTTTTTCTTTTCTCAAAGAAAGACCCAATCACCTTTAAAAAAATAATTTTATTGTCATATCATTCACATCTCAATGCAATTGAATAGTTCAATAATCTTAAGAAGAGTTGTAAAATCATCACCACAATCAATTTTAGTATATGTATTTGTCTTTTGTACTCTGTGATTAGCTTCTCATTTCCCCTCTCCTCCCAGTCACACCCCCAAGAAACCATGAATCCAGTCACTGTCTCTGTAGAGTGACCTATCCTGGATTTCATATACGGAAAAACATTTAACTACAAACAGCTAACAACAATAAAAATAAAATGGAGAAAAAGTGATAAAAAGAGACAGAAAATATTAAGAACTAGAGAAAATTAAAAATGGGTTCAAAGGGAGATTGAATGATACAGTTTAAATTTTAACCTAATTGTTTCTACACTAATATACTTTCCAATTCATTCTGCCTGATAGCAAGGCTATTCATATCCCTAGATTGTGGTCTGAGGGATTCAGTGGAGACTTAATTCATATTTAGTTCCACTTCATTTTTTTTTAAACCAAAGCAACTTTAAAATGGGTCAAAAGAAAGATCGAATGATATTACACTTTAACCTGACTACATCTACCATAACCTGTTCTACAGTGCTCTCTGTTTGATAACAAAGCTATTTATATGCCTCAACTATGGTCAGCAGGGATTGGCCTGAGGTTTAATCCATGTATAGACCCTGCAAGTGGATTTTGGACGTCCACTATCATCCACATGTGTTCACAATTTAAGCTCTGATACCATTTCTGCATTTGGCTTTGGATTTTATTATTTGCAGAATTGGGGTGTAGATTTAGTTGAGGCTTCCTTTAGGTGGCCTGTTTGAAGACACACTTTTGAGACACCAGTCACTATTCTTTCTGATAGCCAGGCACCATCTAGCTTCTTCACCATACTTTTCTGTCATACCACTAGCTTCTTCACCATATTTTGCTGTAGCTTCAGGGATTGCTTCTTGAGGGTAGGTATCAAGCAGAGCCATGATATAAGAGCTAATTGTTCTTAGATAGGGGCTAGAATTTGGTGCAAACCCCCAGTTCACTTACATCAATGGTTTTATTTATCTCTGGTGCACCTTAGAGACATCATTGCTATTTTATGTTAGAGGATATTATCAATCAATGCCCTCGGGCTTACGGTAATTTTGTTCGTCATGCTCTTAGTTTAACCAATGGTATAGTAAGGAAAATTGCACAAATATAGTCTGGCATGAGTTGTTGACCTGTACAGATTCAACTCTTAAGTGATTGGACACTATTTAGATGAGCAACGGGAGTTGGCAATCACCTTTTAAATCCCATTATGTTTATTTGCTCATGCCACTCCACGTTAGGCTGTGCGCTCAGGGAAAGATAACTCTGGTTATTCTCTGCTGGCCTCCCTGGCCTCCCATTCCAGTTTCCTTTTTAGAATCAGAGTCAATGACTCAACTGTGATAGAAACATAACACGTGGGCACAGCATTTCACTCAGCTAAGCACTTATTTCAAAGCAAACCTATGTTCTGAAGCAGAAGATCAGTCTCCGTGGAATGGAGATGACCAGAGTTGGTACAATGCAGAGACACTTAATTTACTTTTACAGATGTATGATAACCAAGGGGAGGGATAGTCATGGTTGCCAAGGGGCAGGAAGGGGGTTAGATTCTGATCCGATGTGACCAGACATCCCGCTTTTTAACAATTTAACAGCATTTTGCAGTGTTTAAAATTAAAATAAATATATTGCAATGCAATTTTTGCATTCTATGAAAATCTTTGTTGCTCCAAATTTTTAATCAAGAACTCCCCCTACCAACCCCCTGGTCATGGTGTCAATGGTTAAAATCTGGTCACTTCTAGAACCCACGGGATAGTAAACTATTACGCGCTAGTGGGTGCGGTGTTACTATTAACATGAGCAACAAGGTTTCTTTAGGTCATTTCTTCCTCCATTATGCACATGCATAAAGTGAGAGAGAGCCTGTTGATGGGCGTGTTCTTGCATGAGTAAGTTTTACAGCAGTTTATCAACTGAACTCTTCTTTGTTGCTCCCCTGTTTTTAGGATATTTCTCAGTGAAATTTCCAGCTTCCTTGTTTGTTCCCTAACAGTCATGTCTACCTCCTTCTCTATTGTGTTCTCAGAATCTTGATGATGGCTGTTACTCAGTAGACATTTATGAGATCAGTGGAGATATTTCCCATAGAGGATCCTCTGATAAGCTGCCTATAAATGAGCATACTTGTCACATGAGCCACTCCTCTGGAGTCCATTCTTAATTTTGAGATTTCTGAGGCTGTCAGTCACTGAGGGAGCAGAGAGCTTCATCTTTCTCTCTTGGAGCAGCTGGTAGCTTTGGTTTTGTTTTGTGAGGACATAGCATATACATTTTATTTTTTTAAAATCATTTTATTGGGGGCTCATACATCTCTTATCACCATCCATCCATCCATCCATCCGTCCAGCCATCCATCCATCCATTGCATGTCTGGCACATTTGTATACTTGTTTCCCTCAGCATTCTCAAAACATTTACCTTCTGGGCTGAGCCCCAGTGGCGTAGTGGTTGTGTGCAGGATTGTGGCCTACAGGCTTGGCGGTTCAAATCCAGCAGCAGCTCTCCAGGAGCAAGGCTGGGCCTCCTACTCCCACCAGAGGGCAGTGATGCACCCCCAAAAAACATAAACAAAACCCCCCAAACATTTACTTTCTACTTAAGCCTTTAGTATCAGCTCCTCATTCTCCCCCTTCTGTATGCTCCCCCTCCCCGTGAACTCTTGATAATTTGTAAATTATTGTTATTCTGTCATATCTTACACTGTTCAATGTCTTCCCTGTTTTCTGTACCCCAAGGAGGTTATATGGTTTATTTGCTCATGCCACCCCATGATAGGCTGCATATTATATGTTATACGTAAAACCTTGTAATTGGTTCCCCCTTTCTAGCCCATCTTCCCGCTATCCTTCCCATATCACCACTCTCAATATTGGTCCTGAAAGGATCATTGATCCCTAGATTCCCTATGTTTCCGGTTCCTATCTGTACTGCAGCTGGTAATTTTAAACCACTGGAGGTGTGGTTAAGGAACCCCATCCTTAACCACAAGAGACCTTGCTTGAGACATTGTTACCACAACAAACACCAACCAAGGTTATTGTCTTTGCATTAATTCTGACTCAGAGTAACCCTATGTGATAGAGGAGAAGTTCTGTGGATTTCTGAGACTATAACTGTGGGAGTTGAAAACTCCACTTTTCTCCTGTACAGTGGCTGGTGGATTTTAAACTGTTGACCTTTAGGGTAGCACCCCAATGAGTAACCACTGTGCTAGAGGAGTTACAGCATTAGAACTAAATAATGTGGCTTTTCCCAAAGAAAAAAGGCCTCCCCCCACAAAAAAAAAACACCACAAGAAAGCAAACAAACGAGTGAATAAAAAGAGAAACAAACACCCCCAAGCTCAATAGACATATGGCATACCATTTTTTAAAAAGTAATCATTAGATGCTTTGGGAGCAAGCAACCTCTGATTTCAGTTATTCAAAACCATAAAGGCTGATTTCTTGTGGCAGCCAGCTTCCTGGTGGCCCCATGACTCTCACAAGGGCACCAAACCCTGAAGACTCTTCCACCAGCAATTAAATACTTAAGCATGGGTGTAACACTCTTCATTGCCTGCTAGTCTGAGTTAGTCACTTGGCTCCTCCTCATTAGTGATAGAGTGCTATCTCCCATGTACCTGGAAGCCAAGAAGAGCCAGACATCAATTAGTAAAGAATGTCTCTCCACATAGATCATAGTTCCATGAGCCAGTCAGTAATGCTTACTTCGTGCAGTTGTGTCTCAGTGAGCATTGGTCATGACTACCATTGGAGTTCATTCCACTGCAAGGTTGTAGTGTCCACCATCAGAAGTTATATGCTAGTGAGCACTGGGAATGGCTGCTATTGTGAGAGACTAAGTAATGTCCACCACTATGGGTCATACCTCACAAAACACTAGAAAGAACTGCCATAAGGAGTCATATAAACTCATGTAGATACTGAAGTGCAATGCTCCAGTCAAGTAGAAGCTCAGTGAATATGGACTGATAAAATACGGGCTTGAATGTGTTAGATACATGAATTACTAACAGACTGGTGCAGAAGTGGCTGTGTTTGGAAGGCATTCTGATGGCCAAAGTTTAATGCAAAACCATACTAGAAGGAGTATCTACTTCTCTGCCTCATGGCATGGAGGTTCTTGGGTCTAGGTTGCAAAACCCAACCTCACACCAGGAGTTAGCTTCTAAAGAGAGGAAATTTCAAGTTTCCTTTGCCTTCAATGACTCTTCCTGGTAAATGGGGAAGATATGCTGTAGAGTGGTTAGATGCAAGGATATTGTGTTGGCACTTAAGTTCCTGGGTCTTGTTTGCCTCTCTGTGGAATTTCATTTCTTCAGAATATTTTTCTTGCTTGTCAGTAAAGTAGGCATTAACATTGCTCCCAAGTAAGGAGTCACCACTTGTGTGTCATTAATTAAAAATACCTTTATCAACAACTATACACAAGTTCCTTGCCCAAGGGGATACATAGGAGTCTAGTACGCTATATCTATGAAAAGAAATGAGGAAGATCAATATCAAAGAATAAAACCAGGGGTCAACTGAGCAGCAGACCACCAATTGCTCATATTCAAGTTCAGGTTGGAACTGAAGCAAATTAGAACAAATCCATGAGAGCCAAAGTACAAACTTGAGTATACTTGAATTTAGGGACCATCTCAAGAAGAGACTTGATGTGGAAAACACTAATGATCAAATACCTGATAAGTTTACAAGTTGTGGAATTATCCATTTACGTGAAAAATGCAGGAGGTGATTAAAAATTATGGGGATGAATAAAGACCAAAAGCAATTTCAGGAAAGGCTTTGAAACTTGTTCTTGAACATAGAAGCGTTAAAGTGAGTAGAAGAGAGGATGTAGTGATAGTGCTGAACAGAAAATTTCAAAGGTGGTTTGAGAAGAATTAGTGAAGCATTATAATAAAATGTGAAAAGACCGGATGTGAGTTAGACAAGCATACTAAGTATTCTTCAAGTTGAAAGAACTATATTATCAAGTGTTGATGGGACAGAAGAAAGAAGTTCAAGCTCAAGTACAGACATTGGTGAAAACGAAGATTCTAGGAGTTGACAGAATCCAAATTGAGATGTCTTGACAAACAGATGCAACACTGAAAGTGCCTGTTCGTTGTGGTAGGTACATAATCTGGTATCAGTTTAAGGATTCAGAGTGAATGGGTGGAGTCTAGCCTGTCAATCAGATCATAGTCAATGAGTCCTCTGTGAGGGGATGACCTTCTCCTGAGGATTTTGGGGAGTCTGGTATTCTTCCTTTGAGTCAGGAGATACTTTCTCTCTGGACTCATTCCCTGCAAGACATCCATGAGGCGGAGATGCATGGAGAGGGCCTGATGGAGCCAGACCCCTGGAGCTGGTGAAGCCACATGGAGACTCTTGCCAGCTCTGAGATGCTTACAACACCATTGGATCCACATGACTTCCTACCCTTCCTGCATTCTTCCTGTGAGCAGCTGCATTCAGCGCCATTGCATGTGTTTTGTGAGTCTGAAGAGGAATTTATAGATTGATGTAGGACATATGGGCTAATATAAGACTTATGCACTTAATCTGGACTGGGCTAGGATGTTTTCTTAATGTACAATTACTCTTATATTAAATTCTTTCTTATTCACATGTGAGTGTCTATGAATTTGTTTCTTTAGTCTACCCAGACAAACACATTCATCAATGCCAAGAAATTTGGAAACAACTGCATGGTCAACCAGTTGGTAGAAATTTTTATTTTTGTCCTTTATAAAGAGAGATGTTCCCACAGAAGATACACAGGACCATAAATTTAAGTTGGACTTAGAAGAGGACATGGATTGAAGGGGATCATTGCTGATGTCATAAGGATCTTGTCTGAAAGCTGAGATTACCAGATAAATGCTGGCCGGTATTTTATTGACTGTGCGAAATCATTTGACTGTATGGATCAAAAAATTATGGATAACATTGTGTTCATGCAGAAATTAAACACAGACCAAGGGGCAATAGTTTGAATAAAACAAGAGGATATTGTGTGGTTGAAAATCAGTGAAAGTATGAATACTTATTCTGAACAAATAACTTGAGAAGCCGAATTATACTAAGATGAATGCAGCATCAAGATTGAGGGCAGATTCATTAACAACTTTGCTTCCTAGAGGACTGAAGCATGTGCTGGTGAAGATCAAAGACTAAAGCCTTCAGTGTAGATTATACCTCTGCATAAAGAAAACAGAAATCATCACAACTGTACAAACAGATGCCAGAAAAAGGATCAAAGCTTTAAAATATTTACTTTTGCTTGGGTTCATGTCAGTGGAAACAGCAGCCAAGAAACAACATCATATATTGCATTGGGTTGTTCTTCAAAATCACTTTAATAAAACAAAAAGATATTACTGTGAGGACTAAGATGTTCCTGACCCATGCCTTGGCATTTTCCATTGCTTCATATGTTGGAAAATGAATAAGAATGAATACTTGTGAATCATGATGTTGATGAGGAATATTGAATACATCATAGACTCTTTGAAGAATGAATATATGTATTTTATAAGAGATACAGCCAGAATGCTTCTTAGAATCAACGTTGGCCAGATTTCATCTCATATGATTTGGGCATGTTATCAGGAGGGACTAGTTTGGGAGAAGAACTGTCAGTGAAAAGGAGAAAGATTCTCAATAAAATGGATTGACATAGTAACTGCAAAAATTGGACTCGAACATAGCAAGGAGTGTGAGTAGGTACAGGACTAGGCAATGCTTAGTTGTCACACCAGGGCTCTATGAATTGGAACCTTTTTTAATAGCACCTAGCAATGACAACAACAACAACAACAACAACACCATTCTAAAAGTTGCTATGTTTGGGAGAATTAAAAGTTACCATGCTAGAAGCACTTAGCATGTAATACTATAGTAGTACTTATTGTTATTATTACAATTGCTTCCATTAGGTTGGAGAGAGAACATTCTCGTTGTTGTTCCAAATGCTGTTATATTTTGACTGCTTATTGTATGCCAAGCACTGTGCGAAGTGGTTATAGGGCACCTGTCACTGAATCCATGTAACAATGCGAGAGGTCAGATCTCTTATTCCATTGCTCATACTTGTTGATCTCCATTGCCATGGAGATGACTTAGACTCATATGACCTTGTATTAAAAAGAATACGATATTTTCTAGTTGTGTGCCATCTTTATGATCACTGATATGTTTGAGATCATTGTACCTATTGTGTCCATTCATGCAATAGAGAATTTCTGTTCTTTTTGTTGCTACCCATTAAAATCCATGGCCACCAAATCTATTTTGACCCATTGTGATCCTAAAAAGGGTTTCAGAGGCTGTACATCTTTTTTTTTTTAAAGTTTAACTTTGTATTATGACTTAGGAAGTGAGAAGCTTCCAATTCTGTTGTTCTTCTGTAGTAAAGTTTTACTTATTCTGGTCCATTTTTTCCCATGTGAAGTTGGGTATTAGTCTCTCCATCTCTTTGAAGACTGATGCTGATGTCTGGATTGGAATTGCATTATATTTTATAGATCACTTTGGGTAGTATGAGGAGCACTGGTGGTGTAGTAATTACATATTGGGTTGCTTACCTCAAGGACAACAGTTTGAAACTACCGGCCACTCCATGGGGAATTGGGAAGGCTTTCTATTTCTGTAAAGAGTTACAGATTCTGAAGTCCAAACGAATGGTTCCATTTTATCTTATAGGGTCTCCATGAATCAGAATTGACTCAATTGCAGTAAGTGTGGCTTCTGGTTGGATGATGTTGATATTTTCACAATGCTAAATCTTATCCATGAATATGGTACATTTTCCCATTTATGTAGATGCCTTTTGTTTTCTTATAGTGCTTTTTAAAGTTTTCTTTATAGAAGTCTTTTCTTTCCCTGGGTGTGTTTACTCCTAAATCTTTCATCTTTTGTGTGCCTATTACAAATGGTATTGTTTTCTTGATACCCTTTTTGTTAGCATACAGGAATCTGATTGATCTTGGTATATTGGGCTTGTACTCTGCCACATTGCCAAATCTTTCAATTATTTTCAACAGTTTTCTCTTTGAATCTTTGAATTTTTCATGTATATAATTATGCCACCTGCAAAGTGAGAGATATTTCTTCCTCTTCTTCTTTTGCTAATTTGGATACCTTAAATTTATTTTCATAGTCTAGTATCTCTGGTCAAGACTTCTAGCCCAAAAAATCTTTATCAGAGCAGAAAGCCTCATCTTTATCCCAGGGATTGACTGGTGAGTTTGCACTGCTGACGTTGAGGAATATAGCCTAATGCATGAGCCATACCACCACCAGTGCTGGAAGGCAATAAGACTAGGAGTGATTAAAAACAAATGAAAAGTCAGTAACTTGGAAAGCATAGACATGTCCAATAAGAATGGGGGAAGGAGGGGTTAGGGTGGAGAAGAGTGGGTGTAGAACCCAGGCTGTGCCATGTATTAACTCTTTAATTTGTAATTCATAAGGATTAAAAGGAAGAGAAACAAGAGCAATTGAAAAGTGATGCTGACAGCTCAGACAAGTGACTGCTACAAAATCCAAAACTCACTGCTGTCCTTGAGTTTATCTGGAGTCCTAGAGATCCTATATGGTAGAGTAGAACTTCCTCATGGGAAGATGTAGGATTTCCAAGACTATACATCTTTAGATGGAAGCAAACTGTCACATCTACAGAGGAGTGGCGGATTGATAAATATTTTATATGTATAATATAGAAACAGAGATATATAGGATAGAAATGATAGATTTAAATGATAGATGGCTCAATATATAGATGGTAGATAGATAAAATAGATGGTACAGATGTTAGATAAATAGATGACAGAGATAGATGATGGAAGGAGAGAAATATAGAAGCCAAGAAGAAAGCAGAGAAGGAAGGGATGGAGAATCAAGGGATGGAGGGAATGAAGAAAGTGTAAGAAGAGGAGAAGAGGTGGAATGAGAGGCAGAGTATGAGGAGATGAGAAGGAAAAAAGTGACAAAGCCAGAGAGAAGAGGAAGTGACACATTGAGAGAAACAATGAAAAAAGAGGCAGAAAGAGAGAATGACAACTGTAGAGAGATTGGCAGGTGACAGGGCCAGTGATTCAGGGGAATTTGGGCTGCAAGATGACAGCGAAGCAGAAAGAGAATTAATAAGGAGGAAGTGGTTGGGGTGGGTGGCAGAGAAAAGGACTTGGGCACGGGAAATCTTTCTCTCGCATTTGTGGCTCAGTTTGTTATGACAGGAGCAGACATGCAGATTCAGCCTCCTGTGGTGGACCATTCATTCCCACCACTCTGCCAGACAGCCAACCCGATCAGGACCATTGCCTCAGAGCCTTATTTATTGCTCGGAAGTCTAGGACCACATGGGGTCCCTGCTGGGAAGCTCAGGCGAGAGCTTCCATCTAAAGCCTGGACTTGGCCTCTAGCCACATCAGCTGCACACGAGGTGCAGGGGGAGGACAGACTTTGATTTGTACCCCGGCTTTCCAACACGTGGAGGCTGGTGGCTTTTTCCAGAAGTGTCAGGGAGATTTAAGTCTTGGCCAGATTCCTCTCTCCGCTAAGGAAATAGTTTTTAAAAATCCACACAATTGTCCTCATACAATTCTCCCTGTGTTCACCAGCGTTAAAGAGCCCAGTAACAACATAGCTACGGAGGGTGAGAATCCATCTTACGTACTTTGGACATGTTCTCAGGAGGAGGCGCTCCCTGGAGAAGGGCATCCTGCTTGGCCACTGAAGTGGGTGAAGACCCAGTGAGAAGGACTGACACACGGACCGCAACACTGGCCTCCGACATGACAACGATTGTGAAGACGGCAAAGGAAGGGCAGGCAGTGCTCTGCTGTGTTGTGAGCAGGGCCTCTGGGAGTTGGAATCAACCTGAAGGCGCCTCACGGCAACCACGACAAGCAACAAACAATGGGGGATTGACTGTGGGAGACATGTTGCAAGGATGATATTCTTTAATCTTTAGGTGATCCTATGATAAGGGCACTACTATTTTTTTTTTAACTTTTAGAAGACTGGTGTAGCTTTATTGTGGCGTCCTGAGGGGTGTCGTGTTTATGCATGGGGCTGCAATCTGCATGGTCAGAAGTTCAAAACCAGCAACTCTGTGAGAGAAAGACTGGACTTTCTACTCCTGTAAACGGTTACAGTCTCAGGGGTCCCTCTGAGTCGACATTAACTCAGTGGCAGTGAGGATAGCTTTATTGGAGCCCTGGTGGCAGAGTGGTTACACAGGTCGCAGCCACCAGCTTCTTCGTGGGAGAAAGATGAAGCTTTCTACTCCCATGAAGAGTTCCAGTATTGGAAACCCACAGGGGTCAGTTCTACCCTGTCCTGTAGGGACACTATCGGTTGGGATCCACTGGTCAGGAGTGAGTGACTGGGTGTGGTAGCTCTATTCATATTAGGCAGAGCATCTTAAAGTTTTTTTTATAATAGAAACACTCCTGTTGAATGTCAAGACCTCCATTTCTTTGTCACCCTGCCATCCTCTCCATTTCTCCCCATTGTCCCATTATACGGCTGAAGACATTGAGGCTCATAAGGTCTGACAACTTGCCCAAAGTCATATGAGTGGAAAGTTGTAGAATCATGACCCCATCACCTCAGTGCCTCTGCTCTGAATGTCCATCATGCCACTGAGGTGGGGTCTTTCAGAAATAGAGACACCCCTCAGATGCCTGAAGTACAGGTATGTGCAGCCTCATTAGGCAGTAAGGAGATGAAAAGCTTCAAGAGTCACTCTATAGGCCTTGTGTTGTTAAGTGCCATCTAGCTGGCAGATGTACAACTGAACGAAAGATGCCCTGTCCTTCGTCATCCTCACAGTCATTGCTATGTTGCGTCCATTGTTGTAGCCACTGTGTCAATGAACTCATTGAGGGTCTTCTTTTTACTAACAAAGTATGATGTCC
The DNA here is from genome assembly GCA_004026705.1 of Nesogale talazaci. Taxonomy (NCBI): domain Eukaryota; kingdom Metazoa; phylum Chordata; class Mammalia; order Afrosoricida; family Tenrecidae; genus Nesogale; species Nesogale talazaci. The sequence goes on from PVJH01003504.1 coordinate 45,382, forward strand.
TTCTCCAGAGACTGGTTCCTCTTGATAATATATTCAATGTTAGATGAAGTCTCTCCATTCTTGCTTCTAAGGAGTGCTTTTTCTAAGACACATTTGGTTGTTCTAATGTCAGTTCATGGTATATTAAATATTCTTTGCCCACACCATAACTCACCTTTGGGAGTGGATAGTGTGCTCTCATTTAGTTATTATTCTATTTTCATCACCTAGTTTCTCCTTTACCTAGTTTCTGCTGAACTCTCTCATCCCATACCCCTTAATTTCTTGCTTTATTAACCTGGTGATCAACATCCAAACATTAGCCAATGAAAAATGTGTAGATCGCAGCAGAACATCTTCTGATCTAGGGCTGGAAGATGAGTATACTAGGGTGGGAGGCACTCCAAGCACACCATAGCCACGGCAGGCCTTTATTCCTAGTTTGTCTTTGTCTGGAAGCTCCACTGGGACTTGTTATCGGTGATCCTTTTGATATTTGAAATATTGGTTGTAAAGCTGAATCACTTTCCAGAGTAGGGCAGTGTTACCAGGCTTTCACACCAGGTCTTCTGAGATGTTGCTTATCTCTTCTTCCAACCCACAGAAGACTCTTCCTGCCCCAAGGGTTAATTTCGACCTAACCAGATGGCATTCACATTTCAGGGTCATATGGCACAGAGAAAGGCAACTATGTGTAGGAACAACTTGTGGTTTTGCATGCTCAGGAACTTAGCAAATCTTGGGCTGTGCAAAGGAGCTGCCCCAGTGCCTTTCCTGTTGCTCACAGTCCTGGAAACTCCCTGTGTTCTGAATTATTCTGACGCTGAAAGCCTATCGGCCAGTTGTGAAGAGCACAGATCTAAAATAGCATGACAATTTCCTTTATGCTACACCAGCAGCTTCTCTTGTTATGTCATCCAACCCAGAGTCCTGCAATCAGACACTGAGGAAGCATCCTAAGAGTGTAGGTGGATCAATATGGAAGTGGGTCAGCTACCTTCTGAACATAAGGAAGCCTGTGCTGTGAGCCAGATAGTCACATAAAGTTGTCCCAATTCCTCTGAAGGAGGCCTGGTGGTGGGGTGGATTATGTGTTGGACTGCTAACCACAAGGTTAACAGTTCGAAATCGCCAGTCCACTCCACAGGAGAAAGGTGAGGTTTCTTACTTCTATAAAGATTTCTAGTCTCCCAAACCCAGAGGGGTAGTTCTACCTTATCCTATAAGGTCTCTGGGAGTCAGAATCGACTCCATCCAGCGAGTTTGGGTTTTGGAATTCCTCCGAAGGCTTCTTGTGAACAATTATCCTGCTTAGTCTGAGTCTCTCTTTCCTCTCTAGCAATTTTCCTCCACGGAGTTAAAATAGTGGTGGAGACACTCATATGCGCCAAGGTATCAAATATAGCACTATCTGTCAAGCCCCATGCTCTCCGGCTGCAGCTGAGATGTGGCAGAGCTCCCATTCTTCCCTTCCTGCTAATTGATTTCCAAATTCAGCCTCCCAGGATGGTGCCTTGGCTGGCTTTCCAAGTTCAGCCTCTCAACTTTTATTTAATGCTTCTAGGGTAGGGAGAACTTATGTTACCACCCACTTGTTGGCATCTACCTGTTTTTCTCATCCTGAGGAATTTTGTTCCATTCACGGTGAACCCTTCTACGTAGCCTTGGACACAAGATGATGCATACTCAATCCTTTTGAAGGGAGACCCCTTGTCTACCCCAGGATAGCATTGGCATCTAGAAGTATCAAGTAGGGGCTTAGTAGAGAAAATACTAAAGTTGTCAATGTCTGCTTACAATGTGAACAAAGGGGACTGGAGGGGAAACCTAACTCAAATTGTCTCTGTAGACAATTGGATATTGGGGGACTAGGGTTGCTCAGAGTGACTCATGCATGCTGATCAAAAAGAACTTGAGTTGCAGAAATAAGCCATAGAGGAGAATGCATGCTGCACCATGTCACTCTTTTGCCAAGAGGCCAGCCTCCCTAAGTGCCCCTGGTTACTAGAACCTTATTTTTTTTATTTTAATGACTACAAAGCTATCATCTTCTGCCCTGGAAGGATTTAAAAAACTAAATAAAAACACTAATCTGAATGTCCCAAGCTCTACCACTTGGTGGTAGCAATCCAGCCATGAGAGTACATATATCCTACAATGTACAGTTACAGGCTCAGAAACTGACAGGCGGGTCCTTATGAGTCAGCATTGACTGGATGGCAGTGAGAATCTGAAGGAAGAAACTGGAGGGGTCTGCTTTCCAGGGTGCCACTGGCTAGATTTGAACTGCCCAGTCATTCACTTAGGAGTCACCCAGGGCCTTAGACTCCATCAGCGTCTCCCTGCTGCTTTCAGAGTCTGTCAGGGATACTTGACAGTCTTACTCAGATGCCTTCATCCTAGTCTCCTTTGGAGATGGGCATCCTGAATATCACCTGAGGCTACCCTTTCTCACTGTGCTTGGGGGGCTCCTGGCTGCTGTTCTGCTGCTAGATGTGGTGGGCACCAGGCACTCACCCACAACAGTTTGCCCTTCAGCAGGGAGATTGTCCTTTTAGGAAGGTTTTCTAAGAATCTGATTGTGTTAGTCCGGATAGACTAGAGAAACAAATTCATAGACACGCATATGGATATAAGGATAAGGTTTATATACAAAAGGAATGGAACATTGAGAAAGCCTCCCAACCCAATCTAGTTCAAAGACATAAGTCCAATATTAGCCATATGCCTGATACCAGTCTATAAAGTCTCCTTCTGACTCACAAAGTCACAGGTCAGTGGGTGCAGAATCCCAGTGCTGGCAGGGGTCTCCCCATGACTCCTCGCTTCCAGGGCTCAGGGTCCATCAACAGCATCCAGTGGTGGTAGAAGCAACTCAGTGCTGGCAGGGGTCTCCATGTGGCTTCTCTAGCTTCAGAGGTCTGGTTTCATCAGGGTAAGGCCGTGTGGCTTCTCCTCCGGCTCTTTCAGCTCCTCGGATGCTGCCATCTTGTCTTGTCCACAATTCATCACCTGTCAGCTGACTCCCAACAACTGGGGAGATAGCTTCTCATCTCCATGAGGGAAATAGCATGAGATTTCCCAGAAGTCTCAGGAGAAAACCATGCACATGGAGACCTCATTGGCTACTCCATGGCTATATCCAGATTAACAGGCTACACTCTGCCCCTACATCTCAATCACGAAATTAACATAAGTACACGACCACCTCACTGGTCCTCAAAGCAGCTCTAGTCATGCCAACATCTCCTAGGGAAGCGACAGGGTTTCTTCTCCCATCAGAAGTCAAGCCCTGGAGGCACCAACCACCAGGGTCTCTCCTGGCTCTGAGCTCATGGGCACTACAGTAAGGGGGGGAGGGATGTCACTGGATCTTGAGATGATTCTCCTTGTGCCCGAGGCTCAAAAGATACTGCATGACATTAGAAAGTGCCGTGGTGGGAAGAGAATCGATCCTGGAACCGCTGCTCAAGAGTAGGCTCAGTGATCTAGCTTCTGAAGCTTCCACCAACCCTCCTATCAGAACTGTTTTTTCAGGGATGTTGTATAAACCACACATCGAGGGAATGGTCTGAGTTCACGCCAAATCAACAGCAGCAAAAATAATGACATCATGGACCATCCTAACATAATCAAGCAGTCACAGATGGGAGGGAAGAATTCCAGTTATGCTGTAGAACTGTGAGCGACATAAACGCTCCAGGCTCCTACGCGGTCAAACAGAACCCCGTTCCACTAGCCAAGGAACAACAGCAGTGCCTTCCTTTTGGCCAGAAATGCTGGCAGGTTCATCCCACTGCCCTGCAGAATAGGCTTTCTGAAAGCTGTGAAACGGGAGGCAGGTCCAAGAGGACGGTTTGATCACGACACTCAGAAAACCAAACTCCGTGCCTTCAGGTCCATTCTAACTCCTCAGTACCCTCCAGGACAAGGTAAAGCTGCCCTTGTGAGTCTCTGAGGCTGGAAATCTCTACTGGAGTAGAAAGCCCCATTGGTTCCCTGTGGTGCTGTTAGTGGTTTTTGAACTGCGGACCTTATGATTAGCAACTAGAGTGGCCACCAGGGCTCCTTTCACTGGCACTTATTAAATTAGAAGCAAGGAGGCAGAAAGGTGTTTTCTTTTTCTTTTGTTTCTCAGTTGCCTTTACAAATGGGACCGGTGGATATGTTTATTTGCACAAAGTCACAACTCTGTGCATGGAAGTTGCCGATGGTGTGGGAAACAGACCAGTGGGCAGCGGTGTGTACGTCCTAACAAGAGCTAACAGAGCCATGTCTTGGATGTACAGAAACTCGAGTCCAATCATGGCTCGGTTTTCAATGATGTGGTCTCCTGTGAGAATGTTGCCCAATGACTTCCCTCCCTACAGGATTATGATGACCTATCCCAGTAGGGTTCTCTCTCTCGGAAAGTTCTGCATATGAGGCTTGACCAGAGGGAGTGGATTTAAATTTATGCGGGAGGAAACGTGTACATTTTTCTTTGTTGTTTTCTTCACTATGGTCCATTATAGCCTTTGGCGGGGGTGCGCAATGAGTATTGATTAAGAAATAATTACACATCTCCTGATGTAGAAAGATGTTTATATATATATAAAAAACACATGGGGGCTGAGCCCTGGTGGCGCAGTGGTTGTGCACGGGACTGTGGCCCACTGGGTTGGAGGTTCAAATCCAGCAGCAGCTCTCCAGGAGCAAGGCTGGGCCTCCTACTCCCACCACTAGAGGGCAGTGATGCCAAAAAAGAAAAACAACAACAACACCACATGAATCTGCTTTTGTCTCTCTTCTACCTTTCTCATTTGCCACCAGGTAGCCTGACTTCTGTCCCTTCTTTCCTACTCCTTTGCCTCAATGAAGGGGGTCTTAGCAGCATAGTAGGTTAATCAGTGGACTGCTAATTACAAGCTCAGTAGTTTAAACCCACCACCTGCTCCAAGGCTTTCTGCTCCTGTAAAAATTTACAAGTGTGTGTATGTGTGTGTGGTGTTGTTTCTGTTCGATCTGCCCAAAGAGTCACTATGAGTTGTCAGTGGGTTTGGTTGACGACTGCCTGCACCATCTAGTCTCTCAGTCTCCTCATGCCCAACATGGAGAGACTAACAGTCCCGCCTGGTCCAGGACAGCTCTGAGGCTGGGCTGCTCATGGAAAGATCAGCGGTTCAAACTCACTCGCTCTTCTGGGAAAGTAGACCATGGTGGTCTGCTTCCATAAAAACTACAGCTTTGGGAACCTTACGGGGAAGTTCGACTCTCTCCTATGTGGTTGTTACGAGTCAGAATCAACCAGTGGTAAGAAACACCTCGCCGAGCCATCAGGAGGAGCTAGAAGCCACAGACCAGCTCGAACCGAAGGGCCATGGAGACTGGAGTAAAGGCTGGCCAGTGCCCACATGGCTGACGTCCCTCATGCCTAGTGCGGTACCAAACTCTCATTCCTTGGCATCTCCCTGCGTAGCAGAAACTAATTTCCACTCTCACTGAGTGGGGTTCAGAGCCGGAAGGAGACAGATTTGAATAAAATATAGAATGCTTTAAAAATAGAAAGAGCAGTTTCTTGCCTTCTTGAGTTTGGATTTAGGGATTATATCTAAAACAAATCTTCATTCCCCCAAACCCATCCATGGCTGTTGAAATTTGAGGGGACTGAGTTATTGCCGAGATGGCTTTTCCGACGTCTTTCAAATATACTCATTCCCCGCATCTTTCCTCTTGGACTCACCCTGTGTCCATGCCACAGTTCAGAAGCCCATTCCCTTCTCAGACCACAGGTCGTTGGGTTATTTAATCTGCATTGACACGAAAGTCTTTTGAAACTGGCAACTCGCCTATGTATTCTTCACATATGTGTGTCAGTGACATGAGGTCTGCTTCTTGGGGGTTTAGCCACGGCCATCACTCTTAACAGAGCCTCAGGGTTCCTGAGCAACTGAGCCCCTCTTATTTCCCACCCCCTGGCCATAGGAAGCACTATGAGATCACAGTCTTCATTGACTTGATTTCCCCGAGGCAAAGGTTGGTTGCTGCAGTCCTCCTGTCCATTTGCTTATTTGTTAACTGTGGATTGATACACCTCCTGGGTCTCCTTGCTGGGTTAGAAATGCTTTTCCTAAGACGCTTGGCTATTGGACGTGGCCTGCCAAGATTTGACCAAGGGTCTGTAGAGGAAGTGACGTACGCTTCTCACGAGAAAGGGATTGGCTGGTTGCCAGTCCACAATCCATCAGCGGTCATCCTCCCTCCTCACTGGTTAGCAGTGGTTGAGATGGCAGCTGATAGACCCGCCTGCCCTGGGTTGGCTACCAACAGCAGCACCTCCCCCGACAAACTCTGGGTTGGACCTGAGTAAGAAATAAACCTTTGTTGTTTCAAGTATCTGGGGTGTGAAAGTTTTGTTGCCAAACTCTTGACCAGCTCACTGTGATTGACACCCTCACACGCACTGTTACCAAATGGTTGAAATCCGAAGCAACATTCAAACACTGGAATTGGCATGCTTTTACAGACAAAATATTTTGCCTTGGCAGGCATGCCCAGAAGGAAGTCGATGTTTCTATATTTAGCGCATGAGGCGAATGTACTGATTTGAAGTATTCAGACAGATAAACATATTCCAAATGTTTCACCAATTGCCTCGTTGGAAACATTAACACAATACAAACGTTGACAGTGTTTTTCTTTTGCATGCATTCAAACACACACAGACAGCAAAGCTGTTTGACTACGAGAAACAGCAGTTGATCAAGTTCCGAGAAATGAGGCCACTGTTTTCAAGACCAAACTGTTATCATGGGGGCCAGACAAGAACCCCAGTCTTTGGACAGAGATGTCCCCTCTCACTAACTTCAGCCTCCTGTAGTTTTGCAAAGTCCTGGAGTGAGCCTTAGGCTCTCTGCTCTCATCATAGCTAATAAGGATCTTCACAGACTGCACATAGATTCCTCATTAGATTTTCATTATTTTACGCTTATCTGTTTTATCTCTTCACTCCTTGTGTTTATGTATTTTGCCCTCCTGGGCAAACTTTCTCCTGATTATATGCTTTTCAGGTTTTTGTATTTTATTATCAAATTTCAAAATTCCTTAAAGGGTGGATTGAAGAGCAATCACTGAATTGAAAAAGAAATTAGGGCTAAGGAGACTGCGTTCCTTTAATTCTTTACCTAACAATGAGAAAATATCAGTTGTCCTTATTAAGGCATGGGGGAAGGGCTAGTAGAGATTCTTGGGAACAGAAATACTCCCTGCTCTGGGCATCCCCTGGCATCCACACTGCTATCACCCCAAACACCTTTATCCTAAAGTTATCCTTGTCAGCCATCCCTCTCTCTTCCTTTAAGCAAGACCCTCACAAGCTTTATTGAGATTGATGCCAATGGTGGAGAGAATGATGGATTCGGTGACTGACCAGTGTATGGAGAGACCTTGACAAGTAAGACTTGACAAATTTAAGATTTTGGAAGGGTGGTGGGGAATTGGGACCTAGGTATGACTCCATTTAGTTACTACAAAGTTTAGGATCATGTCTTTTTTTTTAAAAAAATCGTTTTATTAGCAGCTCTCATAGCTCTTACCACTATCCATACATGTGTGTCAAGTGCATTTGAACATTTGCTGCCATCATTTTCAAAGCATATTTTTGCTATTGAAGTCCTTGATATCAACTCATTTCCCCCCTGCTGCCTCCTTGCCTCACGAACCCTTAATAATCTATAAAATTATAATTTCCCTGCCCATATCTTACACCGAATGCTTTCTCCCTTCACCCATTTTTCTGTTGTCCATCTCCCTAGGAAGGGGTGATATATAGATCATTGTGATCAATTCCCCTTTTCTCCCCCCCACCTTCCCCTATCCCTCCTTGTATCTCTATCTTCATTATTGAAGATTTATCTGTCCTGGATGCCCTGTGGCGTGAGTTCTTATCTGTACCAGTGTATATGCTCTGGTCTAGTCAGATTTGTAAGGTAAGATCGAGATCATGATAGTGGGTGGCAGGTGGGGAGAAGAAACTTTTATAAACTAGAGGAAAGTTGTATGTTTCATTGGTGCCATACTGCACCCTGACTGGCTTGTCTCTTCCTTGTGATCCTTGTGTAAGGGGATGTCCAATTGTCTACAGATGGGTTTTGGGTCTCCACTCTGCACACCCTCCCCCTTCACATTGATAGGATCTTTTGTTCTGGGCCTTTGGTGCCTGCTACCTGATCCCATCGACACCACATGATCACACAGACTAGTGTGCTCCATTGTATGTATGTACCACAGTTTTTTTAGTCCATTCATCTGTTGATGGAAATTTGTTTTTTTCCCCAACTCCTTACAATTGTGAACAGTGTCACAATGAACATTGGAGCACCGAGGTCTGTCCATGGTTTGTTTCTACCTTTTCTGGGTATATGCCCATTAGGGGAATTGCTGGGTCACTTGGTAGCTCAATTTCTATCTGTTTTAGATATCGCCAAATTGATTTTCATAAGGGTTGTACATACCTACAGTCCACCAGCAGTGGATGAGAGTTCCTGTCTCACCACAGCCTCTCCAACACTTGTTACTTTGTAATTTTTTGAATTGGGCTATCTTTGAGGGTCTTAGGTGGTATCTCATAGTTGTTTAATTTTGCATTTCTCTTATGGCTAATGATCAGAAATATTTTCTCAAATGTTTATTGGCCTTTTGGATTTCTGCCTTTGTGAAGCTTCTGTTCAGGTCCTTTGCACACCTCCTTAATGGGAAATTAGTTTTTTTTTTCTTATTGTAAGTTAGCAAAGTATTGTAGATTTTAGACATAAGTCCTTTGTTTGAGGTGTCATTGCTAAAGATGTTTCCTACTCTGTGGTCTCTCTTATTACTCTCTTTGGGAAATCTTTAGATGAACCCAGGTGTTTAATCTTTATTATATCCCATTTGTCAGTTTGTGCCTCCCCTGTTTTTGTGTCCTTCCCTATTTCTGATAGCCTATATATTTCCTGCAACAAGGTTCTCAGGTTTTTTCCAATTCCCTCATTAATGGCCCTAATAGTTTGGGGTTTCACCTCAAGGTCTTGAGTTAATCTTGTGAATGGAGTGAGGTAAGGGTCTTGTTTGCTTTTTCTGCAGGTAGATATCCATTTTTTTCCCAGCACCACTAGTTGAAGAGGGCATCCTCTTCCCATTTGACATTTTTGGGACCCTTGTCAATGATCAATTGTCTGTATGCTGATATTTTTGTTTGTTTGTTTTTGGGGGGCATCACTGCCTCTGGTGGTCGTGGGTGCTACCCAGTGCTGCTCCTGAGAGCTGCCACTAGATTTGAACTGCCAAGCCCGCGGGCCGGAGTCCCACACTCAACCACTTACGCCACTGGGGCTCAGCCCTATGCTGATATTTTTATTTCTGAGTATTCAGCTCTTTTCCTTTGATCTGAATATCTGTCATTATACCAGTACCACAGTGTTTTGACCAGTGTGGTTGTATCATATGTGCTAAGCTCAGGTAAAGCCAGTCCTCCCACTTTGTATCTCTTTTGAGGAGTTCTCTGCTAATTCTGGGCTTCTTCCCTCTCTATATGAAGTTGATAATCAGTTTTTTCAATTCTTTGAAGAAGGATGGTGGTATTTGCATTGGGATAGCATTAAGCTTATGTAGTACCTTGGGCAGAACTGACAGCTTTACTATATTAAGTCTTCCTACCCACGAGCATGGGATATCCTTCCATTTGTTGAGGTCACCCTTGGTTTCTTGTTATAGTGTTCTGTGGTTTTCCTTGTACAAATCTTTTGGTTTTTATTTTTTTTAAGTCAGGTGTATCCTTAGATATTTCAATTTGTGCTATGCTATTGTGAAGAGTCATACCTTTTTAATCACCTCTTTCATGATCTTGTCTGATATGTACAGTAGTTCGATAGACTTATGTTCTTGGATCTTGAATTCTGCCACTCTGCCATAGTCTTCTTATCATTTCCAACACTCCACTTGTGGAGTTTTGTAGATTTTCAATACATAAAATCATATAATCTAAGAATAACCATAGGTTCACATCTTTTTTTCCCCAAATGAATACCTTTGGTGTCTTTTCTTTGCCTTATGCTGCTAGTTGGGACCTCCAGTATGATGTTAAATAGGATTGGGGACAAGGGAAATCCTTATCTGGTCCCTGTTTGCAGTTTGATTGTTTTTGTCTTTTCTTCATTGATTACCTTGGTGGCTGTTGGTCTTTCATATATAGCTTGTATAACATTGAGTAATTTTTCTTCCATTTCTATCTTAAACAAGAATGAGTGTTGGATGTAGTCGAATGCTTTTTCTGCATCAATCAATATTATCATGTGGTTCCTGTAATTTTTTCATGTCAATGTGGTGAATGATACTAATGGTGTTGAACCATTCCTGCATCCTTGGTATGTCTCTGACTTGGTCATGATGAATTATTTGTTTTATATGCTTTTGTGTCCGATTGGCCAGTATTTTGTTAAGGATTTGCATCAATGTTCACTAGGGACATTGGTTTGTAGTTCTCAATTCTTGTGGGATCCTTGCCCGCTTTAGGTATGTGTTATACTAGATTCATAGAAAGAGTTTACTGTCTTTTTCTATGTTTTGGAGTAGTTTGTGTAGCATTGATGTCACTTCTTCTCTGAATGCTTGGTAGAATCCTCCTGTGAAGCAATCTGGCCCGGGGGAATTTGTTTTTTGTTGGTAATCCTTTTGGGGGATTTTGTTTTTTGTTGGTAATCCTTTGATAACCTTGTCCATTTCTTCTATTGCTATGGGTCTGTTGAGCTTCTCGACAACCATCTGAGATAGTCTAGGAAGAGATTGTTCTTATAAGTATTTGTTCATGTCTTCCAAGTTGTTGAATTCATTAGAGTATAGGCCTTTGTACTGTAGTACTAATTTCTTTAGGTCCATTGTAATGTTCCCCTTTTCATCCCTCATCCTTGCTTCTGAAATTTGTTACTTCCTTTCTTTGGTTAGGTTTGCCAATGGTCTGTCGATTCTGTTAATCCTTTCAAGGAACCAACTTTTTCCATCATTTTCTTGTTTTCCCTCCCCTGTATCTCTGCCCTGATTTTTATTATTTCTTTCCTTTTGTTATTAGTGCAGTTTTCCTGTAGACTCTTCTCTAACTGGTGTAATTTTTTTGTGCCAGAATGTCAACCACAAATCTCTCTTCCCTTTTCATGTGTGCATGTATTGCTATCAAAATGTACAAAGGTTTTGGTACATCATATTTTTATTCTCGTCAGTTTGTAGGAACTACCTAATTTCATCTTGGATCTGAGCAAATCTCCACTCCTTTTGCAATAGAGAATTATTCATCCTTCAAATGTTTGTTCCTATTATCTTCATCTTTATTTTATTTATTCCCAGGCTTATGGCATAGAGGTTAAAGAGAGAAGACTGTATGATCTCGCTGTGCCTGAATTTACATAGGTTTGGCTTGTGTCCCAGCATGTGGTCTATCTTTGCATTTGGAGAGAGAGCTCTGAAAATATCCATCAGGTCATCATCCCATTGCAATGTTTAGATCCATAGCCTTCTTTCCCTCTAATCGGTCTTTTTCAGAGTGGTGTATTAAAGTCACCTACTATAATTGTTGACCCTGTGATATCTTTTTTTCATCTGTTGGAGTGCTTGATTTATGAATTCTGTGAGTCTCTTGTTGGGGGCATCTATATTTATTATGCTCACTGGTTCTTGGTTTACTGTTTCCATGAGCGTTATATAGTGTCAATTCTTGTCTCTTGCTGTGACTTGCACTTTGAGATAAATTTTATCTGCGAGTAGGATTAGAACCCCTGCTTTTTTGAATTTCTATTTGCTCAGTATATTTTTCTCCAGCCTTTGATTCCCAGCCTGCTTTTGTCTGTAATCTTGAGATGTATCTGTTGTAGGCTGCAGATCAATGGGTTTTGTTTTTTAAGCCATTCTTCTAGCTTCTGCCTTTAAATGCCTGAGTTCAGGCCATTGATGTTCAGTGTTCTTACGTTGATCTGTGGACTCTGTGATGTCATATTGTACCATTTGTGAGGGGTGTTTGTCTACCTCCCTTTCTTATCAGTGTTTTATGTGTGTGTGTGTATATGTATGTATGGATGTGTTTTATTCTAGCCTTCTTTCCAACATTGAGCTAATGCTCTCTTGGGGGCTGTTTTCTCTTTGTTGCCCTCTGGGTGGAGTTGTTGTATGGGTGGTCTCTTATTTGTGGTTGGTGAGTGTTGATCTTCTGCCCATACTCGATCAGCAAGGTTTTTTTTTTTTTTATAGGGTTAGGCTTCTTTTTATGTATTCTTTGGGTTTTTCCTTGTCTGGGAAGACTCTGACTTCTCCATCTATCTTAATAGATAATTTGGCTGGATAGGGTATTCTTGGGTTTGTGTAATTTTCTTTTTATTTTTGGAATATGTTACTCTACTCCCTCCTCTTCTTCATCATGTCTGCTGATGGGTCTGAACATATTCTTATTTGGGTAGCTTTATAAGAGATTGTTTTCTTTTCCCAGCTGCTCATATGATTTCCTCCTTTTCATATGGTTGAATAATTTTTAAAAATGATTGGATTTATAAAGTTGGATGTTACGTGCCTTGGTGATTTCTTGGGATTCAGTCTAGCTGATGTTCTTTGGCCTACTGAATGCTTGCCTGATTTTCATTTATTAAGCTGGGGAAGTTTTCCTCTAAGAATTCCCTCACTACTTTTGCCATTGATTTCTTCATTGTGTCTTGTTTCAGTAGTTCAATTATTCTAACATTGTTTCTCTTCATAGCATCAGGAATGAATCTTAGGTTTTCTTCAGTTTCTTTGATTACAAGATAATGTATTGCAATGTGGTGAGAGACCAGGAAGATTTCTGTCCTTTTCGTACAATTTTCGTTGGAAGCAGAGGATAGTGGTTTTATATGAAAGTCCCAGGTCATACAGCTTGGGTTCAAATCCTAAATCTTGCCTCTTACCAGCTATGGGCAAGCTTGAGACAAATAGTTTTGTGTCCCTTATCACAGGTACAAAGAGAAGATAAAATGAGTGTCAAGATATATCACCAGTCAAACGGAGTGAATAAATCCCGCCCCTCCCCCCACCCACACACATCAAAGTGCAACAGTCAAGAAGAGAATAGAGATAAGGAACCTGGGGAGAAAATGGGATGAGTGTGGATACACCGGGAAGCTGGGACAACGTCACAAAATAAAACATGCCTGCATTGTTGAATGGGAAATTAACTTGCTCTGCAAACTTTCACTTATGCCACAGTATGTTTATTTTTAAGGGAAAAATGCTGATTTCCAGAGTTTTTTTTTTTTTAAATTCAGGGATCTTGTGCAGTCATTCAAATGTCTTCTTTGTTTTTAGTCAATATCCATGGTGTTTCTACTTTAAGTTGTGCTCCTTCTTTTACACACCTGTGTCTCCAGTGAATATTCGAGTCTTAAGTCTCCCATCGAGTTCTGCCTATTCTCTGTTGTCTTCTTGAGATTTGTTTTTCCCTCTCACCTCTGTCTCTGTCTCTGTCTCTAGGGTTGCACTTTGTCTTTCCAGGGTTTATATCACTGGTGGTAAGGACCAGTTTTAATTTTATTAGGTTTTCGCCTCAGCTACATTTTCTGTGGGTCCTGGTCCCCCCTTTCTTTTACTGCTCTCTGGATTTCCAACCCAGTCTCACTTTCGGTAAGGAACCTCTGCCTCCATTTTTAAAAGTTATCCGCCATCCCCACCTCCCCAGCATCACAGTTCCTTTTAATGTGCCTACAGTATTTATCCGACTTGGATTCTTTGTGTCATAAGCTCTTATCTGTACCAGTGCACATGCTCTGGTCTAGCACAAAGTGAAAGTCAGGACTGGGCTCATGGTAGTGGGGGGATGAGGAAGCCTCAAGGAACCAGAGGAATATTGTGTTTCATCGGTGCTTTATTGTGCCCTATTTTGAGTCATTCCTTCCTTGTGAGGGTATGTCCCATTCTCTACAGATGGGCTTTGGGTCTTTGCTCTGATTTCCTTCATTCCCAAAATTATGCTTTGCTTGTTCATTTGTTTGATTTGGGTCTTCTGATTTCTGATACCTGATCCCACCGACACCACAGGATCCCACAGACTGGTTTGCTTCTTCCATGTGGACATGTTGCTTCTCTGCTAGATGACTCCTTGTTTAACTTCAAACCTATAAGACCCCAGATGATATATCTTTTGATAGCTGATCATCATCAGCCTTTCGCACCACATTTACTTTTGCACTCATTTTGTCTTCAGTGACTTTGCCGCTGGTAGGATGACCATTACAGAATGCCAGATTGTTAGAACAAAGTGTTCTTGCATTGAGGGAGGGCTTGACTGCCTCCATTTTTGTATCAGTTTCATTTCCTGTTTGCTGCTTTCTTTCTGTGATTTTTGTTCATTGCTTATTCCAGGTCTTTCTTCCCAAATCCAATTTTTTGACCTCTCTCTTCTTATTCCTTCTTCTCTTACAAATAGCCCGTTCTGTTCACTCTGCTATTCATAAGCTCATAAAGTCACCCTCACACACTGTTGTGCTCTAGGGATACCCTAAACCCTTTATACAAACCATCCAACTTACTTATTACAAAGCATCATGAAGTAGAGATGCTCTTAATGCACATATTTCAGGTGAGAGATAAAGCAACTTACTCAAGATTGCATAGCTAGTGATGGTAGAAATGGAATTCAAGCCCAGTTGCTTTAAATCTCAGCATTTAATCCCAGTTACATCCAACTAATTTCTAAGTTCAAGATGTCAGTAATTGCATATATGGTTCCTCCATTGCCATGAATATTGCCAACCAATTTTTAAAGCATTTCTCATTGATCTTTAAATCTAGTTCATATCTTCCTGCCTTCTTTTAATGTGTCTCATTATTTTGGAGGGTTCGTTCAGATGCCTTTTCCTTGTGCCTGGATTCCTACTTTCATCTTGTCCCAATGACACAGTGGAATTTCTTATTCTTATCTACTAATGGCAAACTCTACGAATAGTCCTAATTTCAAATATCCTTGACCTTAAACACCATCAGCGTGTCCTGAAAAGAGATGCTGGGCAGTAGAAGTGACATCTGTTTGCTCAGTAACCATAAAGCTGCATCAGAACACATGTTTTTGGCAAAATGACTTCAAGGACATGTTGTCTAGGTGTCTGTGATTGATTGAGCTCATAGACACTCTCTTAGGCCAGAGTTTCCTGTGCTTCAGTTCAATAAAGCCCCCATTTCTGGATTCATGCAATGAGGACACACTTTGTTTGCACACTACAGTGCAGCTTCTCTCCTTGAGATGTGACTCAGGGATCTGACATGCTTACAACCCCATTCTCTTTGCCTTTAGCAGCTGGGATGGAGCAGAAGAGTATGGCACATTGACAATCTCTTAGGAACATTCTCATTTGCATTTAAAAATGAGAACACATATTCATTAAGTAGTGTGAACATGGTCTTACCCAAGCTAGTAAGTGGCAGATGTAGGATGCAAGTCATAGTTTTGACTCTTGACAACTTGAGGGTTTTTTATATTAAGGCTTTATATTAAGGCTTATATTAAGGCTTCCCCACTTGATTTGTCTATTCATTATGTGTTATTAAAATGCCGTTTCTTTCCATCCTCCCCCCCTCCCCAATAGTGCCAGCAAAAGTTCCAGGGAAGGCTCCTATTGGTTGCTTTTGGGCCACATCTTTAAACCAATCATATTGTCCAATATAATGCAGTGTTCTCATTGGCCAGGTATGTGTCAAGTATCTTCCTCTAGAGTAGAGGGGATAGTGTGAAAGCATCTTCATTCATACCATGGGCACGGGGAATATGGAAGGATTGTCTCAAATAAATGCTGGCTGCTATAACCAAAATGAAGTTGGCCAAAATGAAGGCTACTGAGTTGAACAAGAGAACAAAGCCAGACATAATTAGTGGGCTGGAATGAGGGGCAGATGAGGGGCCTTGTCTGGAGGTTGCTGTGATTTTCTAAATGGTGATAGTACAGTTTGAAAAAGGGTAGCAGGAGTGACTATACAAAACGATGAATGTAATCAATGCCATAGAATTCTCTCCCTGCCATTGAGTCGGTTCTGACTTGCAGTGACCCTACAGGACAGAGTAGAACTGTCCTGTGAGTTTCTCAGATCGCAGTTCATTATGGGAGTGTACAGCCTCACCTTCCTCTGCTGGTGGTTTCACACTGCTGGCCTGGCAATGAGCAGCCCGACGTGGATGTGGAGCTCACTATGAGGCCAGGGCTCCTTGTCACTGAATCAGATCTGCAAAAACGGTTGAGTTGGCAAATGCTGCATATATCTTGACTGTAATAAAAGGAAGATATAATTAGTGGTTGGAGAAATAATTTAAAGACTGAGTTAGTGAACACGAGCTACATCTTTGGCAGAAGGTGAGGGAATACCTCCAAATGAGGAAAAGTAAACAAAGGCAAGTTGATTACAGAACAATTTTGCTTATTTTATAGTTCTGCGATAGGTTCACCTTGCGTAAGGAGATGCTTCAAGGACTCAGAAACTTTCTCTCTTAATTCCTTGACAGCCTCTCTACCTTCACACCCCCAATGACTTCTTTCTGTCCTGTTGCTTGGGAAAGAGCTCCAGGCTGCAGCCCCCTTAACCTCCCATTAGGTGCTCCCTGAAGAGACGGTGGCCCCCTCCCTCCTCTCTTTTCAGAAGCGTTCCCATCAGCCTGGCTGAAAAACAGCCAAAAGACCCATCAGTGCTCACTTCCGTGGGCAAAGTGACTTCTGCAGCGCTAGGTCCACAGTCCGTTTATCTCTCCCTGAGTCAACGAGATTTTTTTCTATAGGCCTTTCTGCTGCGTTCCTCTAGAGAGAGGTAAACTGCCTTTAAGTAATTGCTGAAGAAGGCATAAACCGGGGAAATTTGATTTGAGCATGCAATTTGAATCGGGAAACGCTTGTATAAATAACTGAAGCAGCTGAATGCGGCAGGTTTGTGCTTTATAGATTTTTTTTTTAATCGCAGGGTCTTCTGAAGAGAACCATCCCTGGCCTTTGCCCTCTGGCTGTGTCCTAGAATGGCAGCATGAATGTCAATCTAGAGCTGGGTAAGTTGAAATCGCCAAATTCTGTGTTTGGGCCAAAGAAAAGGAATGCCCTCAAATCTAAGAACAATGCTATAGCCTCAAACAGTGACACAGTCTGAGAGGGAGAGAAGGGGGAGACTGGCAGACATTGGTTGATTTCTGTTTGGGGAAGTAGTTTGGGATCATCTTTTGTAAATTCACTAATGGCCAAATTAGGAACCAGGTAAAGGGAGTCCCTCACTGAGTCTCTATGACATTGGAACTTATATAGTCAACTTTGACTACAGAACCCCCACCCTCCCCTCCTACCCTGGTCAACCAACCAACCAACCAAACAAAACCCATAAACCTATGGTCATCCAGTTGATTTTCATTCATTGTGATCCTATAAGCCAAAGTAGAACAGACCTATTGAGTTTCCAAGGCTGTAATCTTCATGGGTGCATATAGTTTCCATAGTTTTCTCCTGTGGAGCAGGTGGGAGCTTCAAACAGCTGATCTTTTCATGCAGCAGCCACATGCTTAGCCACTCTGCCCCCAGGCCTCCTTTTGCTGCAGTAACAAACTATCCCAAGCCATTGCCAGCAAGCTGACCCAGACTCTTGAGGATGGTGCGTGTTTGAGTAGAATTGTGCTCCCAGGATTTTCTTGACTGGAATCTCAGTGGATGCAGATTTCCACAGATGCTGGATGCGTTTGAACCACCCAGTTAGTAGTAGAGTACACACTGCTTGTACCAACTAATATCTAGCTACAGCAAAAAAAAAAAAAATCTCCCCAAAAGTTTCAGAGAAGTTAATTCTTAGTTTATGTGACACTAGAACTATAGCTCACCAGTGGTTTTTCTGAGTTGTGCTTGACTCACTTCACGTGGTTTCTTATGGAGCAGCTGCCTTCTGGGGCCTAGTGTCCTTCAGGTTGGTGACAGGACCTGCTCGGGAAAGGCAGACCCAAACAAGCGTGCATTTAATGCTTCTGCCTGAGCGGCTCATATTTTGTTGGTCAGAGGAGGTGCCATTGGCTGCCAAGGGTGGAGATGTACATTCCTCATAGTGGGAAATATGGCAGCAGTTGGCAGGGTGCCAGTGAATGTGAGTTAATCAGAACCCACCATGGGGAGATGGAGGAGTCCTCCCGGTGATGAACCTCCATGAAGAAATGGCAAAACTGGGGACATTTCTGGATGTCTTGAGGAACTACTCGTTCTTTTGACGAGGTTATCTATTTTGATTAAAATTTGCCAGTGATAGAAGTTTAATATCTGAGTGCCACCCAGATTTCTCTCTCAGCTATGCCTGCCATATCCAATGAGCGACCGAATCTTTCTACTTCCCCAATATGCCATGGACACAAAACCTCCCCTGTGCTTTTGCCTCTATCCAGTCCTTCACTGAAGCCAAAGTAACCCCCCCTCACATTAGATCTTGGCCATCCCCTTGCCTGAAACCCTTCCCCAACTTCAAGGAAAGCATGTGCATCTTCCTATGGCATCAATGCTGTTCTAGTTTCTGTTCATGTGTGGACTCGGCTCCTGCTACTCCCCAGTTGCAGCCAGCTCTGCATTCGCCATTTTGTTTTCTAAGATGGATCAACTGGTTAACAGGCAGGGTTCATGTGTCAGCAGGACAGAGGACATGCTCACATACCATGGAGCTTTGCAAGTTGGGCCAAAACCACATCTGAACTGATGGGAGGACCCATGGGAAGGAGAGAAACTATCCTCTTTTACAGATGCTTTGGTTGGAGAGGAGCAAAATGAGACCAGAATCTTCTGTGCAGGCTCAGCGGCAAAGTAGACTCTTCCCTTTTCAACAGAAGGAGGCCAGAAAACATTACTCATCACTTCTTGGTGCTATTTAACCCCTGCTTACAGGGACCAGGACTCTGCCATATGTTAACCATGAATGGCCCACCCCCAGGTATGTGAGAGCCTACTCTTGCTTTGGTTCCATTGCTGTTTGGAATTATCTTAGGGATCTTTTCTCCATCACTCTATTAATAAATTGCTGATGGTGTTGGCATTACCTACAAGTTGCACACTCTCTTGCAGTGTCTCCAGGCTGTTTAGTTGCTCCGTGTGGTCTTCCTGCAAATCCATCAATCCACCCTCCTGCTTGTCTAGAAAACTGTTGAATTCTTAGAACGAAGCTTGTATTACATATTCCTTGAAATCTGCATCTTCCCTTCATGATTGAAGCCTCTCCTCAGTTCTTGTACTTCCTTGCTGTGTGGTGGACCAGAGAAACTCATACGTATATAAGAGAGAATTTTATATAAAGGGTAAGTTTACATTAAGAAAGCATCCCAACCCAGTGCTGTCCAAGTCCCTAAGTCCAACATTAGCCTATATGTCCAACATGGATCTACAAAGTCCTCCTCAATTTCACAAAACACATGAAATGACGCTGGCTGCAGGAGGAAAGCTGGATCAGTGAGTGTAAGCATCTCAACACTGGCAGGGGTCTCTACACGACTTTTATAGCACACCCAGGCCTGCATCCGGGTAGATCCATGTGGTTTCTCCTCAGGAGAAAGCTCACAAGAAGTGAGCCTTGCCAGCTGAAGCAGGAAACCAGGTATGGCAGCTGCACCCTGGTCCAACCATCAGAAAGTAAGAGACCTGAGAACTAGAAAGGTGAGGTTCACAGAGCCATTTATCTCTCTACCCTTCAATTAATTCCACATGTGTTTATCGGCCAGGTTGGCACAATAAACCTTAACTATCTCACTTGCATAGATAGATAAGTAGATAGGGATGTGTATATATAGATATAGATATATAGATTGGTGTGTAGATAGTAACATAGATAATAGACAGATAAGATAGATACCATTGAATCAACTTTGACCCATGGTGACTTGATGTATCATAACACAAAATGTCATCCAGTTCACTGTCATTTTCATGTGTCTGTTATTTAAGTTACTGTAATAACTCATCTCACTATGACTCACCTTGCTCCCCCTGACACTGTACTTCATCAGTGTAATATGCTTCTCTCCTTTGATGATGCATTTGAAGAAAGTCAAACAACATTCTCCTGTGATCCAGAAAGAGTATTTTGGGCTAATTTTCTAAAGTAGACCAACGGGTCTTTTTTGGTGTGTGTGTGTATGTGTGTGTGTGTGTGTGTGTGTGTGTAATCTGTCCACTATTAGTGAGACTGCTAGCCTTTGAAATAACACTGGCCCAGTTTCACAGCAACATGTCAGCCACCTCACCTCAGAACAAATTGTCAGGCAGGGTCATGTACTTCTGCTACAACATTGATCACCTTTGTTCATTTGTTGCTGTTATTAGGTGCCATTGAGTTTGTTCCAGCCCACAGGGACCTATGCACACCTGAAGGAAGCACTTCCCAGTTCTGCACCACCGTTGCAATTGTTCTTGTCCTGGAGCCCATTGTTTCAGCTGTGGCCTCAGTCCACCTTGTGGAGGGCCTTCCTCTCTTTCGTGACCGTCCATTTTCCCAAGTATGATTTTCTCCTCCACGGACTGGTCTCACCTGATAGCATGTCCACAATGTATAAGAGAAGTCATTTTCTCTCAGGAGCACTCTGGTCATGCTTCTTCCCAGACAGATGAGTTTGTCCTTCCAGCATCCCATGGTACTTTCAATATTCCTCTCAAGCACCACGATTCAAAAGCATCGGTTCTTCTTCTGTCTTCTCTATTCAGGGTCCACTTTCAGATGCCCATGAGGCAGGAGGAAAGACTATGGTTTGAGTCAGGTGCACCTCGGTCCTCAAAGTAACAGTTTTACTTTTCAATCGTCTATGAAAACCTCACACAGCACTTCATTCATTTAGCTGTTTAGTCTTTGGTAACATTTGATTACATCTTGGGATCCTCAGGGGTATGTATGGGGCAAAGTTTCAGCTGTTCTACGGTTCATGGTGGGGAGGATGGCAGCAAAGAAACCAAAGATGAGCATGAAGGCGAGTTTAATTTAAAAAAGCAATAAGAGCATGAGCTGAGAAGCAAATGTGAGAGGAGTCACTGAGAGAATCAACCCCCCCCCAAAGCAAGCCTATGGCTCTCTAGTTGATTCTGATTCACATTGCTCCTGCAGGACAGAATTTCTCCCTGGGGTCTTCAAAAGGACAAATCTTTATGGGAGCAGGCAGTCTCCTCTTTTCCCATGAAGTTGTTGGTGAGTTTGAATGTCCAACCTTGCAGTGAACAGCCTAACATTTATCCTAATGTGCCACCAGGGCTACTCATGATATTATCAGGCCAGGACAACCCTCTTCAAAAATGTGCCATTTCAATGGAGGCCTGAAAGGTGACAATGGACCAACTTGTGAACAAACAAGGAAAGAGCAAATGCGTCGGGAACAGCAAGTATAAAGGGTTAGTTGGGAGTGTGCCTGGGATGAAGTTACAGAAACGGATAGGGATGGAGAGCCTGGGTGGTACAAAGTGATAAACGCTTGACTGCTAGCCCAAAGATTGGCTGTTCAAACCCAGTGGAGCCTCTTACCCGGTGATGTGCTTCTGCAAAATCACAGCCTTGAAAATCCTACAGAAGCATCCGTGGGGTTTCCCTGACTCAGAATCAACCCAAATCACATTTAATAGATACAAGGATGGGGCCATTCAAAAAATTCAAATTCTATTAGAGATCTGGGATCACTCCAAAATAAAGACTATGGAGAATTTTTAGGCGAAGGAATGACATGGGTTGCACAGTTTTTTTTTTCAATCATTTTATTGGGGGCTCATACATCGTTTTTCACAATATATAAATAAGCATACTCGTCAAGCACTCTCAAATATCCACTTCTATTATTGTTCATCAATCGTCCACCTTTTCCCTTAAGCCCCTAGTATCGGCTTTCCCATTCCTTCCCCTCTTCCCCTGGTCTCTCCTCCCCTCCAACCCTCAATACTTTATACATTGTTATTGTTTTGTCATATCATACACTGCCCGACCTCTCCCCCAACCCACTCTTTGATGCCCGCCCTTCAAATAGGAGCTTGTGTATATATCCTTGCAGTTGGTTCCCCCCCTTCTCTCCATCCTTCCAGTATCTCCAATCTAACCATTGGCCCGAAGGGGCCCATCCATCCTGGTTTCCTCATATCTCCAGCTCCCCTCTATGCCAGTGTGAGTTCTCCAGTCCATCTGGATTTGCAAGGTAGAGTTGGGACCATGATGGTTGGGGGACAGGGAGGAAGGCTTCAGGAACCAGAGGAAACTTGTATGCATCATCACTGCCTGGCTGCCCCCCGACTGGTCTGTCTCCTCCCCGGGTCTCCCCTGTAAAGGGGTGACCAATTACCCACCAGTGGGCCTTAGGTCCCCACCCTGATCTCCTCCTCCTATGTAATGATGGGGTTGCACAGTTTTAAAAAGACTTTCCAGATGTTGTGTGAGTTGCAACAGGAAGTAGGCGTAGACACAACAGGAAGTAAGCATAAAACCACTGGGGAGAGGCTCATGCGTTGAGTCCAACTAATGGAAGCGAGCTGGAGTCATGGTCACGAGACTCCAGAGGAGAGGATGGAGTCAAGGTGATAGTACCTGCAGGGCTTGCTGGTATATTGGCTGTCGTGCTGAACATCAAGGATGACTCTGTGGTTTTTGGTCTGAGCATTTAGGAAGAGGCAGGGGCCTTTTATTGAAAGAAGCAAGAGAAGGGAAGTGCATGGGGCTGGAGGAAACGAGAGCTCTGTTGTTGACACGATGCTGAAGTGTCTATGAGAGGCCTGAGCTGTTTGTCTTCCCCTCGACAGCGCCGCATCTCCAGAGTTGAGCACATTCGAGTAGCCGATGCTCAAAAGGCATTTGTGGAATGAGAGCCTGTAAATGCCGTACCTAAAAGCTGCAGATGACTAATGGCTTCCAGAGCGATGGACCATCCAGAAGCCCTAGCAATGGCTAATTAAGCCATTTCAATCTGATGCTTAAAATATTGTTTGCTAGAGACCCCGCTCACCCCCCCTCCCATTAATTGAACAGGTCCGGTCTTTTTGCTCTTGTAGTGCATTGTTCTTCCCATGTTAATGAGCACTTGGGTTTTGACAGCAAACAAGACTTCAATACTTTGATAAATGGCTTGTTTGTGGGGAAGGAATATCGGTGAATAAAGAACCCAGTCTTCTTCCCTCTCTCACCCTTCTCTTCATCTGTGTGCAGCTCTAAGGCTATGTAAAGGGCACCTGCTGGCACAATGGCGAGGGCTCAGCTGCCACCAAAAGGTGGGTGGTCCAAACCCACCAGTGGCTCCATGGGACGAAGACCTGATGATCTACTCCTGTGAAGAGGACAGTCCAGGGAGCCCCACGAGATGTTCTACCCTGTCACATGGGCTTCTATGTCAGGTTGGGTTGACTAGAGAAGCAAATTCCTTGACACTCTTATATGTGTAAGAGAGAGCTTTATATCAAGAAGTCATTATATATTAAGCAAACCTCCCTGTCCATGCCAGAGCCAGTCTGTAAGTCCAGACCCACACAGCCCCAAGCAACACTACAGAATGCAGGAAGATCATAGGCTGGTGGGTGCAAAGTCTTGTGAAGCATCACAGGGTGCTGACAGCTTTCTGAGGGAGAGAGAAGGGGGGGGGGAGAGAGAGAGAGAGAGAGAGAGAGAGAGAGAAGACCCACCTCCAGAAAGTCATTTATCTCAATGGCATCTGCAAATGAGGCCATTAATCCGCAACCTGATTGTCAGGCTAAACCCCACCCACAGCTTCCTATGGGTGCCATAGTGACACAAAAAGCCTAATTATCACAGCTTCCTATGAGTTGAAATGGACTTGACAACAGTAACACTAATATGAAGGTTACTGTCACTGCCAGGAGGGCTGTGTTTCTTAGAAAAGAGTAGCAAACAAAGCTCAGGTGGCACAAGGCTCATCAAAGAGTTCTAAGTTTGAGCCCACCACTCTCTCTGGGAGAAAGATGTGGTAGTCTGCTACTTTAAGGGACTAAGTGCCCTTAGAAATCCTGTAGGGCATGTGTACTCTGTCCTATGGGGTCCCTGGGTGTAAGAGTGGGTTGAGTTTATTTTGTTTAGTGAGCACCTATTTCAGGCAGCGATCCTGAAAAGGCATTTAAAAATACTTGTGACCCCAATGGACTCTTGCTGATAACAAACTAAACCCACCAACATTGGATCAATTCTGACTTTTAGATCCCCCACATAAGATTTTTCAAGGCCGTAAATCTTTTTGGAAACCGAAAATTACAACTTTCTCCCACGGAGTGACTGGTGAGTTTGAACCACTGAGCTTTCTGTGAGCAGTCCCAGGCTTACCTGACACCCCAAAGAGACATCAAAATAAATCAGTGCAGCAGCCACCATGACGACCAAAGCTCATTGGGGTCAAGGTGATTCCAACTCCTGAAGATCCTGTGTGCTACAGAGGAGAATACTCCATTGGGTTGTCTTGGCTGCATGTCTTCATGGAACAGGGTCACCAGGCCTTTTTCCCACGGTGCCACTGGGTGGGGATGGGGAAGGAATGCGTGCTCATAAAGCCAACCTTGAGGTTTGAAAACCCCAAACTCCCTGCCCTCTAGTCCATTCCAACTCTTCCTGACCCGATTGGACAGAAGAGGCTCACCCCAGTGGGTTTCCGAGACTGTGCTGTTGTGTGGTTGGGAGGTGCCATCCATTCCCTTCTGACCCACTGCTGCTCTACTCACAACAGGACGAAGCCCTGCCCAGTCTGGCGCCATCCTCCCTCACAATTGCTCTGAGACTGCGGTGGGGTCCAAACCATTCTGAAAACTCTACAGTGGCTAGGAGGCGGGGTTGGGATTCAAATGTCTCAAGGTTAGTTTGACCCCAAAGACTATATCCTTTCAGGAAAGGACACTAGAGGAGTCCAGAGTCCCAACATTTCCATGCTGGGATCAATGTTAGCTAAGTGGAGCACATTTTAAGGTTTGGGATCCAACGAAAAGCCAGAAAACATGGGGCTTTTCCCTCATGTTTATTATCCAGGGTTACCATGAGATACAGGGCAGGTTTAAATAACTTTCTAGAACATTAAAGCACCCAGTTCTGTTAGGTGACCCTGTCCTGAGCCCTGACCCCAGAGTCTATGCCTGGGTTTCCTCTCAGACTGTTGGACCCCCAGACCTCTCTGACTTCCCTGCCTGCAGGCCGTGGTGCCTTGTGAATCCCCTGCCTCCCACTGGTTAGAGCTTCCCATTTCATGCTTCAACTCCAGACACCCCCAGGGGCTCTGCCTTAATTAAAAACTAAATTCACAAATCATTTCTTAAACCGTCTAGCAGCCAAGTAATCACCATCATTAGCTGGTGGTCGGAGCCGTGTGCACTTTAATGCTTTCTGAACGCCGTGGATAGATACAACAGCTTAGTCCCACCCTGCTAAGCTATCTGCTCTTGCTTCTCCTGCCATAATCTTTGCTTAGAGAATTTTGCTTCATCTCGGTTTTCTGTTGTACTTGAGATGTCTGGGTTCCCAGGTCAGGATATCTTAATGTGTACTGGCCTGTTTCTAGTCTTAATAAATATGCAGGTGTCCAAGCTTCTGTGCTGGGGACATTACTGGAAGTATGTTTATTTAGGAACTGCCCAATTATATGGCAAGGTCCCCAAAGCACCAACTGCATGAAGACCTGCAAGGTGTGGCAGCCCACCCTGACATAGGCCACCAAAGGATAGCAAAGATATCGGGGTCTGTATCTGCTGATTTGGCATAGTTCAAAATGAGAAGAAATAGCTGCAAACCTCCATTAGTGATTGGGATATAGAATGTTCTCCGTCTGAGTTGAGCAAAATTGGAAGTCATCAAAAATGAAATAGAACACATCAAGATCAATAGCCTAGGCAGGAGGGAGCTGAAATGGACACTGGCATTGGCCATTCTGAATTGGACAATTTTACGATTTGCTGTGCCAGGAATGATAACCTCAAGAAGAATGTTGTCTCATTCATCATCAAAAAGAACATTGTAAGTGCTATCTTGCAGTATAATTCTGACTGTGATAGGATAATAGCTGTACAGCTACAAGGAAATTCAGTTAAAAATTTACATAGCAGCCAATAAAGTCAACTTCACTAATTTCTTCAGTCTGAGATTGTTGAAACATGCAATCAAATGCATTAATAATTACTGCTTATTGAAATGTGGAAGTTGGAGACTAAGAAGAATGATCTGTAGTTGGATCATAGGCTCTTGGAGTTTAAAAAAAGAAGCTGGAGATTGCATGATAAAATTTTGCAAGGCCTCTTGGATTCACTGCAAAAAACCTTTTCTCAATAACATAAATGTCGTCCTTCCTGGATGGAGCATACGGGAATCAAATTGACTATATCTGCAGGAAGAGACTCAATATCTTCAGCTAAATAGAGGGCAGGTTGTGGAACAGAATCAACTGCTCATATGCAAGTTCAAGTTGAAGCTGAAGAAAATTAAAGCAAGTCCATAAGAGCCAAGATACATATATTTTATGTCTACGTATCGCTCACTTGTATTTAGAAGCACTCTCAAGAACAGATTTGATGCTTTGAACACCAGTGGCAGATCAGACAGATGACATCAAGAACATCAGACATGAAAACAAACAAAAGTTCATTAAAAAGACAGGAAAGAAAAGAGAGAATTGGATGGCAGAAGAGACTCTGAAATGTGCCCTCAAAAATTGGGAGAAATGAAGTAAGAGCTGAACAGTAAATCTCAAAGGGAAGTTCCAAAAGTCAAAACTATTCTAATGAAATATGCAAGGCACTATAATGAAATGTTAGACAACGACACAGGAAGAGCATAGTGAGCTTATTTCAAGCTGAGAGAAGTGATGAAAAATTAGAGGTTTTGGTTACAATATTGAAGGATTCAAAATTGAATGATGCATAAAGTATCAAAAGAAGATGGTAGGAATACACAGAGTCACTGGATTAGAAGAAACTGCTTGACATTCAACCATTTCAAGATAGAGCATATGATCAAGAACATATGGTATTGAAAGAAATCCAAGATGCACTGACGTCATTACTGAAAAGCAATGCTCTAGGAACTGACAGAATACTAAATAAAATGTTAAAAAATAAAACCTACAAAACCCCAGTGCAGGTCTGATATAATTAACTAGTCTATGCCAAGAAATTGGTAAAACAGCTACCTGACCTACTGATTGGAAGAGATCCATGTTTGTGCCCATTCCAGAACGAGATGACCGTGAAGAATGTAGGAATGAATTATACACAACATTGTAAAGAATGGGAATTCGAAACACTTAATTGTTCTCATGCAGAACCTATACATAGACCCAGAGGCCTCCCTTTTGAACAGAACCAGGAGATCTTGAAACGTTTAAAGTAACAAAAGTGGCGTCAGTGTTGTATACTTTCATCATAATCATTCTATCTGTATTAAATATCTGTGGAGCTGGACTCTAGGAAGAAGAATGTGGAATTAGGATCAGAGAAAGACTCCTTAACAACCTGTGATACGTTAATGACACAGCCTTATTTGCTGACAACAAGGAGGGCCTGGAGGACTTGTAAGATATGTATGATGCTGGCAAACTTGTCGCTGATGTTTTCAGTGCTAACTATTGTAAATCATCCCTGATAATTAACCTCCATTATTTGTGAAAATAGCATCCAGCCACGAAAGGATTGATTTGTACAAGTGAATAATTCAGGTACTGAATTGGCCCAGTATCCCTCTCTCAACCGAACTTTAAAAAATTAGTACCAGGGGATACTCAAAGAAAATATTAACAGGTGATTGTTATACCCCAGAGGGATGGTCAGTAAAACTCTTTACCATAAATTAACAAGGAGGCTTCGAAAGGGAGCCAACAGGTTTAAAAAAACAACAAATAAACAAATATCAACCCAGGAATTGATTTGAGGTTTGCACTAAATCCTTGCTCCAACTTAAGAACAGTTAGTTCTTACATCATGGCCCTGCTCAATACTTGCCCCCAGGAAGGGAACACAGAAGATATGAGTCCTAAAGCAAAAGGTGGTGAAGAAATTAGATGGTGCCCGGCTGTCAAATAAAATAGCGTCTGGGGTCTTAAAAGCTTATCTTCAAACAAGCAGTTATCTAACTCAGATGTCAACTAAATCCACATGGAAGAAGTGCACCATTACCAGTCACTGAAGGATTGTAAATCATATCATCAGAAGTCAAAAGGGGATTAGTATCAAAGCTTAAATTGTGAGAATCCAGTTTGCAGAAGGTTATGGATAACAGTGCAAACCTATGATACATTCGTGGGAACTACATAGGAAATACACCGCCAATGAACTCTCTCTATCCATGATGGAGCGATGGGAGGAAAGTGGTTACTAAATAGAGTGCATTAGAGAGATGAGTATAGAAGATCAAACCTGACTTGAACAGTTAAATCTTGTCTGTTGATTCCCTCCCCCCACCCCCTGATGCATGCTGGACCTGATCTGGTTTTCAACATTTTCTGTATTTTGTTTGTGTGTTCATATTAGAGTTTATCTCAGATGTGTTATGTCATTGGGGGCCACTCCCTTGAAGCCATGCTATATATTTTTTTCTGTTTTTCAGTGTATGAAACCCAGGGAGAATAGGCTTTTGATGGGGGTGGGGGTGGAGTACAGTGATGGATGCAGAGGATGGACAGTTAGTGGTTTGTTTAACCAGTGGTGCTGGTTAAAGGAAGCCAATGTCAAGGAGTTCAGGGAGGCAAAGAATGTTTGGAAACTGATTGTAGTTGCAATTGCAAAATTCTGCATGATGTGATTGAACTATGGAATGATATAAAGTATGTATTAGTTTTCAGTTAAAATTATAAAAAGAAAAGGAAGCCACTTAACATAACTACTGCCGTGCTTTAAAAGTAAGAGCAGTGAAAAGCCCAGTAACAATCCAGGGGAGGGGACACTTACCCCTCTTCTCAGTAACATATATGTTGGGAATTTTGCAGTCATGTTTTAAAATCACCAATAATACCACTCTTACCCCAATCCAGAGGCCTGAATTCCTCCAAGCCTTCAGCAGCGAATCCCACCTTGAAAAGTCTCTCCAGGTGTATTTACACCAAAAGCCTACTTCAATTAATCAATTCTAATGCTCCAATTACTCAGCTTATATTTTCAGGCGCTCTCATAAGCACCACAAATGAATAAGAATTAAATTGATGGTGCAGCAACCTCCACTATTAAAAAGACCACACTTGATTTCCCAAGCAGCCTTCACCTTTGTGAAATGAACTTCTTCCTCTCACTTTGATTTTAGCGCAGGGAAATGCTTCCTTGAAGATGACGTTGGCGCAGATGAGAAGTCTTCCAAGAAAATGTAGCAATGATAGCCAAGGCAACTCCTAAATGAAGTCTGAAGGGCTCTGGGTGTGTGCCCTTTCCACGTTGATAAAGACCTGTAAAGTAAGTGGGTTGGATTTGGCGATTTCAAGAACTCTTCCAGCTCCAAAAGGTCTGTGATTTTTTTAAACAATTTTTTTTGTTGTTGTTGGCCAAAGTCCGTCTTCCAATGTCTAAGGCCTCTAGGAGCAGACATGTAACCCTCATATTCATTTGAATAACTTGCCTTCAAGAAGCACTGACATATTCCTGGTGAGTAGACTATTTTCTATGCCCTTACATAAGTACGTAGCCACGTTTGAACCTAAGTGGCATCATAGCGTAAGCTTTCTTCTGCAATTGTTCCTGAAGTCTCCTCCTATTCTACGTGTTTGGGCATGCTATCAGGAGAGACGAGGCCCTAGAAAAGGGCATCATGCCTGGTAAAGTAGGGGGCCAGTGAAACGGAGGGAGGCCCTCAAGGAGAGGCATTGATATGGTGGCGACAGGAATGAGCTCTGACACAGGAACAGCTGTGAGGCTGACACAGGACAGAGCAACGTTTCATTGTGTCACAACGTTTCATTGTGTCACACTGTGTTGTCAATCTGGGTTGATGCCACAACAGCTCCAGGACAGAAATGCCTCCATCTCGATACGTACAATTGCCCGTTGGTCTTGTCCACCTCTACATCATGGTCCCCTTTGAGTAGACTTTGGGATAGAAGTTTATTTCCACATTTCTGTCTGAATAATGCTGCCGTGATATGATAGCACATTTTGCTCATGTGTTAGATGTGAGAATGAAATTCTAGAGGGGAATTTTCTGGCTCAAAAGTTTGGGACTTTTGTCATGTTGATATAGAAAATTTCTTATCAAAGAGTTTATATGGACTTATTCTTTTATCAATCCTGTATCAAAGAGCCCCTTTATCCCACTCCTCCCTCTCCCCACCACTCCCCGGCCACATGATCAGGTTGGGTTATTGGCACCACTTGGCTAAGGTGAAAAGGGCATCTCCTTGTAGTTTTCAGTGGTCTTTCTCTTTCATGTGAGAGCTAGGATCTTTTCTTATAGGGAAAAGCCCTTTGTATTTCTTTTTCTCAGAAATGTCTCCTTTTAGATTTTGAAAGGACATGCGCTTGAAACATCCTTAAATAGATTTTGTTCGCCCCGACTGGTTGACCCCTCGATAACATTACTCTGTCTTCAACTCTTGACCAGTTCTAAAGCGCCCAGGCTGCTACTGACACTCTCATATAACCCACCTTTTTTTAAAGATAGAGGACTCATAGAATTCTTATAGCAATTCATGCATACATCCATTGTGTCAAGCACTTTTGTACATTTGTTTTTCTCATGGTTCTCAAAACACTTGCTTTGTACTTGAGTTCCTTGTATCTGGTCCTCATTTCCCCCCTCCCTCTTTGCTCCCCCTCCCCCATGAATCCTTGATAATTTTTAAATTATTATTATTTTTGTTATATCTGACAGCATCTGATGTCTCCCTTCACCCATTGGTGGTAGAAGCATCAGCGCTGGCAGGGGTCTCTCTGTGGCTTCTCTGGCCCCAGAGGTCTGGTTACATCAGAGCAAGCCCATGTGGCTTCCCCTCTGGCTCCTCCAGGTTCCAGGACTCAGGATCTATCAGTATGTCACCCTCTTGACTTGTCAGTAGACCGACTCAAAGAGACTGAGTCAAGTCTCTCTTCTCAGTAAAGTGACCAGACGTCCCACTTTTGGCGGGATAGTCCCAATTCTAAACAATTTTTCCCATGTCCCATGGCATTTTAAAAAAGTCCTGATTTTTGGAAAGAATTCATGACAAGCTAAGGAACAGCAGGAGAACAGGAAAGGAATATACCTCCTCTATTCCCCACTCACTCACCCCACCCCCTGTTCAATGGTGTCCCACTTTACCAATGTTAAAATCTGGTCACTTTACCAATTGGTAAATACTGCCAGACTTCCCAGAATTCTCAGGAGAAAGCCATGCTCACACAGAGGCCTCATTGGCTATCTCCAGAGTGACAAGCTAGACTCCACCCCTACACTCCCAATCATGAAGTCGACACATGAGTACATGACTGCCACAGATTCCCTGTGTTTCTAGTTCCTATCTCTACCAGTGTACATCCTCTAGTCCAGCCTTTTATGGCCTGCTTAACTCTGCCTTTAGGACAGCTGCCCCACTACAGACTTGGTTTCTATTTTCTACCAAGACTTTTGGTTGACATGATGAGCCTCCACGAGCTTTTCTCCAACTACCTCCCACCCCTTCCCCTTCCCACCCATACAATTTTGTCTGAGAACCTCAGGAAACAGCTGCAGTTTATTTTCACTGAAGCCTGTTTCTTGGCAGAGCATTTTGTTATCATTATGTGTTGTGTCATAAAAAAAATAATTGTTGGATAAAATAACTCATGGTCTTTCTAGAAAAAGTCAAGCGCTGCCCGATTTCATCATTTCTCAGCATCAGCTCTTTCTACGGATGACGGGTAGCATGTCTTTTCTGAGCAGCACCACTGCAGCCCTCTCATCAAGGTTGAGGCGTGGATGGGCCTGGTCAAGGATCAGAATTCAACCTGAGCATCACTCCCCAACAGGTAACCAGAGCGCCTACCTGGTGAGGTGAATGGCTTTTATCTAAGTAGTGACAGAGATGATGCTCCCTGTGGGGTCTTAGGTAGTGCTTGGTGTCAGGCATCAATCAACCTGTTAAAATGCTAGAGGGGGGTGTGTGTGTTTGAACAAGTGGCCAAATTGCAGCATCTTCTGTGCTTCAGATTCAATGTTAGGGATTTTAAATATAGATTAATAAAATGCAGCCCCTAGACCTAAGTAGCTCACCTATCAGGGAAGGTTAACCTATAAGTAGATATTGATAATGAAATGTGGCAGGTGCCTGGCTCAAAAGAAGCCTTCCGATCTCACTCAAAGAAGAAGGATCAGACTGAAATGTCAGTATGAAGCAGGTTTAGATGGAGAGTTTAAGTGCTGCACTCAAGTCAGTGGAGAAAAGAAACAAAGAGGTGTGTGCTTAGCATGACATTTCTGAGGCAGCAAGTCAATTGTAGGTAGGGGTTGCGAAAGATTGTAGATGCAAGTCAAATGAGAACAATGAGATGTTTGTCTTCTCTCATAAAAGACTTCTGTTTTGAAGCAACAAAGCCCACATAGAAGAAGCACACCAGCCTGTGTGATCGTGAGGTGTCAAAAGAAAAAGGTATCAGGCATCAAAATACTAAAAATTATATCATTATAAATGAGGGGGAGTACAGATTGGGGATCCAAAGCCCATTTATAAGTGAAGTGACATCCCCTAACAGAAGGGTTTCAGGGAAGAGAGTAGCCAGTCAGGGTGGTGTAGCAACAATGAAACATGCAATTTTCCTCTAGTTCTTAAATGCTTCCTCTCCCCTCCTCTCGTGATCCCAATTCTATCCTAAAAATCTGGCTAGACCAGAGGATGTACACTGGTAAAGATAGGAACTGGAAACATGGAGAATCCAGGCTAGGTGATCCCTTCAGGACCAGTGCTGACAGTGTTGATACCAGTGGGTGGAGGGATGGTGAAGGAGAAAAGGGAAACCAACTATAAGGATCTACATATAACCTCCTCCCTGGGGTATGGATAACCGGGAAGTGGGTGAAGGGAGACATCGGACAGTATATGATATGACAAAATAATAATAATTTATAAATTACCAAGGGTTCATGAGAGAGGGGGGAGCGAGGAGGGAGGAGAAAAATGAGAAACTAATATCAAGGGCTTAAGTAGAAAACCAATGTTTTGAGAATGATGATGGCATCAAATGTACACATGTCCTTTGCATACAATAGAGGTATATATGGATTGTGATAAGAGTTGTATGAGCCCCCAATAAAAGGATTTTTTAAAGAAAAGGTTTCTGATTTATCCCAGAGCTTATGCTATTTCACCGCCCCCAACAGATGACATTTACAGTGTGATGTGCCTAGGTTTATGTACACATCCATGCTCCCCTCCCCACCCAAGGATGTGAAAGAGAGGATGATCTCAAACAAACCAAACCAAACCACTCACTGCTGTCAAGTCAACTCTGACTCATAATGACCCTTTAGGGCAGAATATATTGGACATGGTATCAGGAATGACCAGTCCCTGGAAAAGGACATCAATCTGAGTAGAGACGGGTAACCCAAAAGAAGAAGACCTTCTAGGAGATACATTGATTGGTATATGGTGACTGCAACAGTAAATTCTAACAAACAACCCCTATGAGAATGATGCGGGAGTGAGTCGTGGTTCATTCTGCTGTTGGTGGGGTCTCTATGAGTTAGAACCCACTTGATGATGCCTAACGATACCAGTAGGACTGCTCCTTGGGGTTTCTGTGAACCCAAATGGACTCTACAGCAGTGGCTTTGGGTTTGGGATTTCGGCCTCTATTGTCTCTGCTGTCTTTCTAACATCACATTCAAATGAGTCGCAACCCTTATATTCACAAGTCTCAAACACAATGAAGGCGATTACAATACATGGGGCACAGCAACATCATGAAGCTCCTCTTTCATTTTGCATCCTCCTCTCATTCCCATATCACATCAAGAACTTCCTTCTCCCAGCTCAGCCCAGCAAGGCAGCCTCTACTCCATTCTTTCCTCCTTTTCTCTGTATCTTTTTATTATGTACATTATCTGGGCTGTCCTCCAGCAAAGAGGCATCACCTGGACCGCTGGGCACTCTGGGATGAGTGAATAGTAACCACACTTGTAATCATGGACCTCTCTTTGGAAGGATGAGGTTGAGGAAGGTTGTAAACAACCTCACAATCATCATTCCTGTTCCACTGCTCCTCAACCTGCTCAAAGACATACCCCCAAAGGAACTGCAGATAGGCATTCATACTTCCACTGCTTTGGGTCACAAATGACGGGTGATACTCTGAACAGCCTTTTGGTTGTGTATGGGAACATGGTTGTGAGTGGTAGGAGGTTATGGAAAAGCTGAGAAGAGGGGACACATGGATCTAAATGTTGGGTTGATTTCACCAGCATCAATTTTGAAGAAGGATTAAAGCAAGGCAAGCCTGAGGATGAAGAACCACTATTGTTGCTGTTGCTTAGTGCTGTGAGGTGGTCCTTTGTGCATAACAGAGGGGACCACGGCCTGGCTCTGCACCATCCTCACAATTGTTCTGGTTGAGCACATTGGTGGAGCCACTGGTCAATAGTTCTCCTTTATGAGTGTGTGTGTGTGTGTGTGTGTGTGTGTGTAAACAACAGTAAGGATGGAGATTTGAGGATAGGCTCATTAAATATCTAGGGAATCATAACATTGGCCAGTAGGCTGGGGTGAAGAGAGGGAGGAGTGGTGATGAATGAAAGAACGACTGCCTTCTTTATTAGAGCATGTATCTGAGTGTATGGTGGCACCGTTGATGAAAAGGCACCATTGGTGAAATTATTATTTTTTTATATGTAATCTACATTCTAGAGTGACCTTGGATTGACTGGCCCTGATGTTGATCACACCACAGTAAAGGTAAGCAACCAGGGACAATGCAGGAAGGAGAATTTTAAGGTAGGGAAACCATGATTCTAACTACTTGCCTGAGACAGACCGGACATTTGGTGAAAGTCAATGAGTGACATCATTCACACTTGTCAGTTTGGCCAAAGATGTTGACCTCTTCCTTGGAATGTGAATTTGAGTGCCATAGAAGCCTGACATTTGGATTGGAGGCTTCAGAAGCATCTGCGGTTAGGGAGAGAAGCATATGCTGGATAGTTGGAGAATTGCTACCGAGAATGAACTTTGAACAGTGAAAACATGTGGGTACTCCTTGATGTAGCCTAAGGCAACTTGGCATCTGGGCACTAAGTTCAGAGACTGAGAAGACGAAGCAGCTGTGCTTTCATGGAACGATGTTCAAATATTGGTTAAGTACATCCATTCATTTGGGAAAATGACATGGATGTGTCACATGCCTTCCGTGATGCCACTTGACTGATTTATATGGCACCCCTGTCTCTGCTACAGGAATATATAGGTTATATACACAAGCTGGCACTTTCAGTCTTGTTACTGTCATTTCCAAGGTGGCAGATGGTTCAGAACAAGAATACCTTTTCTGCCACAGAATCAAAGCACGAATGCATTGCCATCCAGGCACATTTCTATTATCCCTTCATGATCACACCTTTGGAAAATGCCCAAACTGGCAGTTGGATAGCTCTTGTGTTGGAAAAGGGAATGAATGGCTGGCTCCAAATCTATTTCCTAGAGAGTATGCCTTTCGCCAAATGTTAAAGGGAAGTGAGAAGTGTGTTGTGTTATTCCAGGTAGATGAGAGAAACAAATTCATAAATACACATATGTATATAAGGGAGAGGTTTATATACAAGAGGAATGGAACATTGAGAAATCATCCCAGCCTAGTCCAGTCCAAGTCCATAAGTCCAATATTAGCCCATATGTCTGATACCAATCCATGAGTCCTCTTCAGACTCACGAAGCACATGCAATGACACCAGAACAATCACAGGCCAGTGAGGGCAGTCTTGTGTATCCAGTGGTGGCAGAAGCCTCTCAGCACTGACAGGAACCTCTTGGCAGCTTCTTAAGCATCCCAGCACTGACAGGAGCCTTCATGTGGCTTTTCCGGGGTAAGCTCATGTGACTTCTCCTTCAGGATGTCTCACAGGGAGCTGGCCTTGTGTCTTGTCAGCTGCAATGTCTCTCAAGGACTCAGCTGTAAGTCTCACACCCATGGGGGAAATATCTGAGATTTTCCAGAATTCTCAGGAGAAAACCATGCCCACACAGAGGTCTCATTGGCTATCTCCAGATTGACAATCTAGACTCTACCTCAACACTCCCAATCATGAAATTGACCCAAGGACATGACTGCCACAGCTGCCTAACACATTTGCATTCCTACTGCCTTTGGAGCTGTTGAACACAGGTGGTACGAGGGACTTCTGAGAGTGAGCACCTTGGAGTGGCACGTGACCTTGGTATAGCTTCACTTGATGGGTCCAGAACTGATGGACGTCTGGTTTGCTGATCTTTGCAACTTGTGGCAGTTGGGTTCTCTAGAAGCAAAACCGGTGATGCTGGACTAGGTTGTAGAGAGGAAGAGCTTTCTATCAAGCAATGGCTTACACTGTTGTAGAAGTAGGCATTTCCAGTCTGGATCAAGTCAGGTTTCTCCTGACTTGTGAAAGCTGATGAAGAGGCAGCAGGATGATGGAGCAGAGGCAGCAGGTGGCATGGTGTGTGTGCGTGTATGTGCGTGCTCGTGCACAGGATGGTAGATGCAGACATCCAAAGTCAGCCAAATGAATCCACTATTGGTAGTCTGCTGACATTCTTGGGAGCAACAGGTGACACCACTGGAGATCAAAGATCCAGGTCCAACAGAAGGCATAGGACCAAAGAGAGATTTGACTCTGCTCAGGTTTTCTCTGTCTTATACAAAAAAGTTTATGACATCAAGAAGGTGTCATCAGGATACAACACAATAGATAGCTTACCTTTATTCAGAAGTGTCTCATTGACAAAGCCTCTAACCATCACACAGTTCAGGAGTATGTGTAAGTGCATGTTCATATACTTACTAAGTGTGTAGGTTCAAAGTTCACTGTATTTTTTGTAGTAAATATATTTTTCAATTGCTTGCACACACCCATTCCCTTTTTTCCCGCAAAAGTGTCCCAGTCTCCCCTTGTAGAGTCATTTTCTGCTATTTCCAGTGCAGCAATGGTACCATGTCCCAGATGCAATTTATCACTGTCTTCCATCTTCCTTTCTTTCAAGGATAAATACATGGCTTAATCCAGTCCATTGTGAAGAAGCTTGGCAATTTTGATGGAACTCCTTATAGATGGAGATGTGATGGCTAAAGATGGCATCAACACAGAGGAAAGGAGACTTAAAGTTTGGGTAGAAAGACCCTGGATTCATCCACAAATGAATCCAGATGTCCCATGGACTTTATAGAGTCATCACCCAACAGGATTAGCTTACAGTGACTAATTTCACTTCTATCACTGTGACAATATCATCTCCTGTCAACTTGAGTGAAGGGGTGGAGTTTAGCATGCCAATCAGGTCATAGCCAATGAGGTCTCTGTGTGGGCATGACCTTCTCCTGAGAATTCTGGGAACTCCTGTCTTCCTCCCTGGAGGCAGGATACTCACTCTCTGTTGGTAACCGTCTTTAGGATACAGGTCATGTCAGTCCTTTGCTTCTTTTTTCATTCTCTCTTACATCTTGTTGCCTGATGTCCAGATACTGCCATCTTGGACTAAAATGATGATGGTCATATCAAAACAATCATGAGTGGAAAGAGGGCCAAATGCTCAATTATAAAAAGAGATGCATAAAAGGTACTATTCATTGGTCCAGCTGGTGGTTGAAATCTCAGGTGCCATCTATGACCATTGGGGAACATATCCAAGGGCCAAGGCAACATACTGAGTGTGACAAATCTGAAAGAAGAAATGAGACTGGGTTCTTGGTGGCAATCCATTCCAGGACATCTTCCTGGCTCCTATATTCAGGTTTTGCTTCAAATTCCCCTCAACCTGCCTGTTCCATATCCCCCAAAAGCAATTACATTCATTATTGTCTCTCCATTGGGTTTTCAATGGCCGATTTTTCAGAAGCCGGTCATTGGGCCTTTTTTTTCAAGACACCTGTGGATGAACTTGATTCTCCAACCATTTGTTTATCAGCCAATCACATCTGATGCTTGTACCATTCAAGGATTCTCCTCACAGCTTAAGCCATCTTGGGTGCTCTATTACATGAAAAGATATGAAGAAGCAGAGACTCGGAGCAACTAGACTTGGCACTTGTTTTTAAGAAGAGGCAGGAAGAAATTCATCTTGATCTCTTGAACATCCTTTGTCAATGAGAACAAAACACAAACAGATATCTCAGTAAATTATCCCCCCTCCCACCATATGTAAAAAAGCACAGCATGGGACCTGACACATTTAAGCAGTCAGTAAAAGGTAGGAATTTTTCTTTTTCTTATTAGCATAATGCCTCAATAAATGTTAGTTTCTGATCCTATCTCTTTGAGTGTCTCTCCCTTTGCAGCTAAACTCCCCAGTGCCTTCACATTTATCTCTCTCCTCCCCTATTAAACCCGCCTCTTGAAAAGACTGCCAACTCACTCTCATTGAGGTGTCAGTGATAGATAAGGCTTAATGTATGACCATCTTCCTCAAACACCAGCCATCTTGCCAGTGAGATTTACATGTAATAGAGGATTAAAGCCTTAAGCCAAAGGAATGAATCTTTAATGGTGAAATCCGAGGTGTCAGAAAGCTGATGACATTGCTGGTGGGGGTATAAAATGACGCAGCCACTGTGGAAAACAGTTTAGTGGTTCCTCAAAAAGTGAAGCACGGTTACCATATGACCCAGCAATTCCACCCAAAAGATCTATACCCAAAAGAGTGGAGAGCAGGAATGCAAACCATTCTTTCCCACCAGTGTTTATGGGAGCACACTTCAGGATATCCATAAGGGGAAAAATAGTTTAAATATTCACCAACATAAGGACAGACACTTAGAGAGTGTATGTACTCACAGATAAGGTATTACACTCAACCACAAAGGCAAATAAAGTCTTAATCAATGATACCACGTGAGAGAATCTTGACAGCAGTCTGCTGAGTGCAACCCGTCAGTCACAAAAGTACACATGTGGCATAACCCCACTTAATAAAAGATTAGATAAATGTCTCAGAAGAAATGTCACCAGGATAGTCTTTAGAAATAAGGATGGCAAGACTTCATCTTGGATATCTCAACTGGAAAGACCAAACTCTAGAAAAGGACATCAGGTTTGATAGAGTGTGTTAGGCTGGGTTGATTAGAGAAATAAATCCAGAGACACTCATGCGTTAGTCCAGGTAGACTAAAGAAACAAATTCATAAACACGCATATGGACATAAGGGAAAGGTTTATATACAAGAGAAATGGAACACTGAGAAAGCATCCCAACCCAGTCTAGTCCAAGTTCATATGTCTGATATTAGCTCATATGTCCTATACCAGTCTATAAAGTCTCCTTCTGACACACGAAGCATGTGCAATGACAACAGGACAATCACAGGTCAGTGGGTGCAGAGTCTTGTGTATCCAGCAGCAGTAGATGAATCCTGGCGCTGACAGGGGTTTCCCCATGGCGCTTCATTTCCAGGGCTCAGGGTCCATCAACAGCATCCATTGGAGGTAGAAGTATCTCAGTGCTCGCAGGGGTCTCTCTGTGGCTTCTCTGGCCCCAGAGGTCTGATTCCATCAGGGCAAGCCCATGTGGCTTCTCTGACTCCTCCAGGTTCCAGGACTCAGGATCTATCAGCATGCCACCATCTTGTCTTGTTGGCAGATCGACTCCAAGAGACTGAGTCCATAGTCTCTAACTTCCCCAGGGGAAATATCGCAAGATTTCCCAGAATTTTCAGAGAAAGCCACGCTCACACAGAGGTCTTATTGGCTAACTCCAGTTTGACAGGCTAGACTCTACCCCTACACACCCAATCATGAAACTGACACCAGGTATATGACCACCACAACTCACATTTGTTTAAGATAGAGCTTTATATGGAGAAGTAAGTATATATCCAGAAAACATCCAGTCTAGTTCACCTCAATCCCACAATTCTATACTAGTCCATACGTCCCTCTTTAGATTCACACAGTCACATGCAATGATGCAGAGTGCAGGAAGACCGCAGGCTGGTGGGTACAAAGTCTTGTGGATCTGACGGTGGTGGTAATTTCTCAGGGCTCTGGCCGCAACCAGGGTTAGCCACTAGGAAGTTGAAGGCAGACAGTGAGAGGTTCCCAGGACCCTCCTTATGAGAAGGCCACACCCATCAGGAGGCCCCATCAGGCTGAGAGGTTGAATACCACCCCTACACTTTTATATATCTTCAAGTTGATATGAAATTATCTACCACACCAGGAGTGGGGTGTTAGCAAAACGAGGAAGATTCTCCAATAAGATGAATTGACACAATTGTATCAACAATGTCAACATGTTCTGGGGTCAACTCCATGGCAACAAGCAACAACAATGTAAAGACCTAAGTATGTGAGTGAGGAGTTACCAGGGGAAGGAGGAAGGAGTCTTGCTTTGATTAAGGGTGATGGGTCATTTTGTATACAGATAATGGCAGCACAACATGATGGCTGTAATTAATGTCAGTGAATTGCATATGTAAGCAAGTTTGAGATGGCAAGTATTTTGTTAACCATAGTCTTACCACAATACAATAAAACAAGCATGCTGATGTAAAGCTACTGTTGAAGAGGGGGGGTCTCTTTGATGGCCCCAGTTTCTTCAAGGATGCTCGTGAAGATATCCCAGATAAAAGATGCCATGTAAAACATCAGTTCACAGTGAGCGGCTGGCTGGCACAGGGCTTAAGTGGGAGGGGAGCTGAGAAATGGGAGATATAAGAAGATGGTGTCACTCAAATCTCAGAGAGCTGTCTGTCAAGAGAAGTGAGTCAGGCTCCCTGGCTGGGTGGAGGGAGCTTCCCTGGGGGCTGAGACTAGCCACTTTTGTCTGTTGAGAAGCAACTTCTTATTCCTGCACACCTGTGTGTCTGGTCTGTATCAGGTTCCCTTCTCCCTGGACCCACCGACTCCTGATTCTACACACGGGTTCTCATCCTGGGCTTCATCTTCATTTTGATTCTCCCCCTTGCTTGCCCTGACCTCCCCAAGCGCCTGAGCCTGACTTGGATCAACTGTAGAATCTCTGGGGTCTCCATTGGGTCCCAGCAAGGCAGACAGGAGAGACAGCCTTCCTGGCCATTGTAATTCTTCCCTTTGGTCTAGCCCTGCATTCTAGCTCCTGCTCAACGCTGCCCTGAGGGTGTCCTGAGGATGTCTCCTGGCCCTGTCAGCTTATGTGCGCCAAGCATCTTCCATCTGTCTTCTTAGATCCACTCTCTACCCATCTTTGCTTTGAAGGCAGAGCCATCTGAACGCCCCCTGGAGCTCTGCGTGGGTTCAGCCAGTGGGGCGGAAGATGGAGAGTGAGTCTGTTGTATGAGTTCTCTTGGCCTCCTTCCTGAAAGGGCCTAAGTCTGACTGTGATCCTCAGCAAGGACCCCCACCTTTGCAGGTGGCCCTCTGTACTCGACTCGTCACAGTTCCTGACCACCCTTCTCCGTCCCTGCAGCTCCTCCTCTGGGGGCCTTGGGGGACTGCTCTCATCTCTGTGGCCCCCTGCGCTGGATGCATCAGCGCCATCTGGGCACTGAAGCAAAATGCATAGTTGAGGACCCACACACTAGCCTATCTTGGCCCCCAAGTTGAGAGGGGTCCCAGCACTGACATTTTCATCTATCCCCGAGGTGATTCTGAAGTGAGTTTGTGTTTGGGAAGCACCTCACACACAGGACTTCCCACACACGTGGAAAAAGCCAAAGTACAAAGTTGCCTTCAAGTGGATTCCAACTCACGGCGTCTCAAGAGCCCACCAACTTTACTGTGAACTAGCCGTCCTGGGGGGTGTTGGAGCTACACGCTGGGCTGCTCTCTGCGTGATCAGCTGTTCAGAACCACCAGCAGTTCTGAGGGGAATAGACGGGACTTTTCACTCCTGCCAACAGTTACGATCTCAGGAACCCACAGCAGGTCACAGCATGTCAGCACAGGAGGCCTTTATGAGTCAGCATTGACTTGATGGCAGCAAGTTTGGAGTTAGGACTTCACAGGCCTTTTCCCAGAGTCCCTCTGGTGAGTGGGTTCGAACCTCCCACCTTTAGAAGAGCAGCCCAGCACATTAACTGTCTGTACCACTCAAGGACTCCCTCCTCAAACGATGCAGCCTCAAGGGGTTTCTCTGTTCCCATGGAGATCCTGATGGAGCGGATTCTCATCTCCTCTTCCCAAACTAGCCCTCTTTGAGGGTCTTTCTCGAGTGACCAAATTGGGCTGCAAACCATAAGATCAACAGTTCGAAACCAGCCCTTGGTGGGAGAAAGATGAGGCTTTCTTCTCCCATAAAGATTTACAGCCCCCAGGGTGCAGGAGAGCATCGATGAAACATACAACTCTCCTCTAATTGTTGAATGCCTCCTTCTTCCCGTAGTATCACGACCCCAACTCTACCTTACAAATCTGACTAGACCAGAGCATGAACACAGGTACAGATCAGTACTGGAAACACGGGGATTCCAGGACAAATGAACCCTTCAGGACCAATATTGAGAGTAGCCACACTAGGAGGGGAAGGAGGAGGTGGTAGGAGAAAGGGGGAACCAATCACAACGATGCACCTATAGCCCCCTCTTCCCAGCAGGATGGACAACAGAAAAGTGGAATATCAGTCAGAGTAAGACATGAAAAATATATAAATTATTAAGGGTTTATCAGGGAAGGGGAAAGAGGGGAAAAATGAGGAGCTGATACCAAGGGCTCAAGTTGAAAGCAAATGTTTTGAGAGTGATGATGACAACAAATGTACAAATGTGCTTGACACATGGATGCATGGATGGATTATGATAAGAGTTGTACGAGCCCCCAATCAAATGATTTTAAAAACAAAAAACAAACAAGATGTACAGGCCCAGAAACCCACAGGGGCAGTTCTGCACTGTCCCATGGGGCTGCTGAGAGGTGGAGTGGATTGCATGGAGGGTGGTGAGCTTGTTTTGTGTTGTCTCTCAATCAGTGGAACACCATGAGCGAGGTTTCCTTTCAGCATCTGACGCCCTGTCTAGCCCCTTGAAGGGCTTTCATAAACTTCCCTTTCCATAGAAATTCTTTTTCCTCTTCATCGAGGTCCACGCCTTCCTTCTAACCTGCCATCCATCCTGCTGGGCCCCAGAGAGGTACTGGGGATGCAAAGTCATTCAAGATCCAGCTTTGTCTCTCTTGGGTCCCCTGGGCTAGTGGGTGGGATGCCACCTCATGAATGAGCCCATCCCCACCTCCATCCGCTGGGCTGGCTGGGAGGAGTCAGTGTGGTGAGGCTGGCAGGGTTTCTGATCGAGGGCCACGGAAACTGTGCCCAACAGATCCCAGCGTTATTCTCACAACAGAGACAGATTGTCATGCGGCCTCGGAAGGACCCC
Source organism: Nesogale talazaci (assembly GCA_004026705.1). Taxonomy (NCBI): domain Eukaryota; kingdom Metazoa; phylum Chordata; class Mammalia; order Afrosoricida; family Tenrecidae; genus Nesogale; species Nesogale talazaci. The sequence goes on from PVJH01003504.1 coordinate 88,752, forward strand.
AGCAGAGGGAAGAGCAGCAGGTGCCAGGAAGCTGGGGGCTTCTCAAGGATCCTTCAAGTGCTTGGTAAAGTGTGCGGCATTACAGCGCGTGATGCGATCATTTGATGCTTATTCTTCCCCTGTGTGACATCTTGTGCCTGTTTCCCCTCTTCAAAGCCACAGGTGAAGGTCCTCTCTGCCCTGGCTTTCCACGTATTCCCGCTAAAAGGTTACCTGGCCCAAGGGAGTCATTTCAGCTTCGTTCTGCGTCAAGACACCCTCAGTTGTCTGCCCAACTCCTTCTTCCATCCAAAATGAATGTAATTTTGTTCGGATGGGTGCTTTTCTCTCAAACAAACTATGCTTATTGCTTTTTATAAAAAAAAAATCAAATGATATAAAGAAGTACAAGAACAAACCTCGTATATCTATTTAAATTACTCGACACCACTTTTTATGTTTAGGGGTTGAGGCGCCTGGCAGAGGTACACTATGCATGCAACTCTATCTAGCTTGACAACTTGACATAAACAGCTGTTCTGCACAGCCCTCTGCTTTTTAGACCCGGAAACCCTAGGTGACATCCATCAGGTGATGCTCTCTGGTTTGACCACCAGATGGTGCTAGCTCTGAATGTATCCAATATTCCTGTCGCAGGTGCTGATCCAAGAAATTAGTGGTCCAGATTTCCAGCGTGGGGCTTGCCCTCCACTCTAGCCTGAAGCTGAAAATGGACGGGTTTTGTCTCCAGTGAATAGGGCAGAGGGCATGACACATTCTGACATGGAGAGAATCTCTTTCCTGGTGTTCATGCCACACTGACACTCAAGGTGATACATGGTGGTTTGCTCAGGCTGGTCTCCTGTCTCCAAATTCCCTGCCTTCCAGTTAGATTGAGAGATCCCTATGATGGAGAAGTGTGATTGCTATCACCAAGGGCTGTGGTCACACAAGCCATGCAAGACCTGTTGACTTTTAAGTTTTAACGAGGTAAAGGTTTGAACAATAGTGGTTTAAAAACAACATGTGTAATAATTTTTTAAAAAGAATTATAAAAGGAATATTTGACTGGGAGTCAGAAAATCCAATTATTATTCATGAACGTTTGATTCATTGACTGATTGCCGACAGACCAGTCAGTGGAACTCTGTGGGGTCTCGCCTCTAGAACGCCAAAGAGTCTAATTCCCAAGGCCCCTTTAGCCCTGACTTATTTGGAGTTAAAAGCCCCTCTTGGTCTTTGGCGTGAGAAGGAGTGCGGGGAGTCAAACAACCCTAGAAACACTCCTTTGGGGTGTGGTGGGATTTTCCTAGGTCTTATTCATCCGATTATTCGACACAAGATGCGAAATGCCCCACCAAAGTAGAGCAGGAGACACACAGTAGTGAGTCTCACTTACGGGGGAGGGAGATGGGTCCAGGGGTAGCAGGCCTGGGAGGAAGACCCACAGGAGAAGCAAAACAGAACAAAGAGGGAAGTTGAGGGGAGGGAGCAGGGGGGCGGGCGGCTTTTGTCACCTCCAAGCTTCAGTAATAAGCATAGCCTTCTAAGTGTGAGTCTGTTGAGAATCCTTTGCTGATAATGAGCCTTGGAAGGGGGCAGGGGCACAGTGAAGTATATATATAGAAGTCTCAGTTCAATCTTTTCCTAATCAGCGGTGGCTCCTATCCAAGGGAGGGTTTGCCCCAGGGGACATTTGACAATGTGAAGACATTTTTGGTTGTCACAACACAGCCAGGGTGGATGCATGATATTGACATCTGGTGGGTGGAAGCCAGAGATGCTGTTCAGTGTCCTTCAACACACATGGCAGGCCCTGCCACAGAGAACCTGGGACCCAGCCTAAGGGTTAGTGCCAAAGTCGAGAGTTTGTGACGCTGTACAAGTCATCAAACTTCTCTGGGCACCAATTTTGTCCAACTCCATTACTAATTGTACACAGAATGTGAGCCCTGCTTCTGCCAGGAGAACAAAGCTGGGCTGGTGGATGGAGAACATGGGGGATGAACGGGGTGTCCTATCGACGGCCACTCAATCTCTGAAAACACGAGGGCACCCAGCCCTGAGCAGAGTCATCTGTCCCATCCACAGTTGACCACAGCCCATGAGAGGCCCCAGATGAGTGAAGGATCACCCAGCTGACCCATGGACACCGATACATCCTATTCGAAGATACTGACTTCCCCAGAGTTTTGCTATGCGGCACCGCGGGTATCTGTTATGCAAGGGCTTGGGATGAAAATCTAGTTGATGGTGAACTCCGAGGGGCACGAGAAACTTCTCACACTTTGCTTCCTTGCCTAACAGCGGACATATCCAGAAAGTTGAGGCTGCCTTGAGGCGATCTCCTATGTGTCAGAGTAGAACTGGCAGTAACCTTTCCCATGAATGATCTGCTGGCAGACCATCAGGTCTTTCTTCCAAGGGACCTCCAGGGGGTGGGGGTGCAGGGGGGACTTGAACCTTCAGCCTTTGGGGGCTGAGTTGGCAGCTGACTGTGTTAGCCATTTGACCCATCTGGGCTTAAGATCCACACAGCTGCCCCCTTTGACACTCTGTTAATGGGACTGAGCAAGCGCTAGCTAAAGCAATGATCACATATTAGGTACCTCGGCTGATATTCGGGTTGTTTTATACTTGAGTATATACGGTCATTTTCCCTCCTTGACAAGATTGAACTATGCATGCTATGTAAATGAGGTGCCAATAAGGCTATTTTAAAAATTAGTTTTAGCCACTTGGATCGTGACCAGTAATCCTGATGATGCAGTTGGGTTGCTCACTGAAAGGTGGATGGTTTGAAACTACCAATCTCTCCTTGGGAGAGAGAAAAAAATGAGGCCCTCTGCCTCCATAAAGATTACAGCCCTGGAAAACCAATGGAGGTTTCCGACTCTGTCCGATAGGGTCGATATACGTCAGAAGCAAGCTGACAGCAGTGGACTCACCTGGCAAACAACAGATCCAACTCTGACCTAGACAATAGCGAAAGGGGTTTCTAAGGAGGACACAGGGAAGCTGATCAACAAATCATTCTCAGGGAACAGCAGATCTCGGCTGCAGGAAGTTCCCACTGACTGGGAGGGAAAGGGGCGCTCATGATGCCCGTGGCTTCTTTTCTGCTTTCCTCTCCTCAGGTTGACAGCATGGCAGATGGGGCAGAGGGAGAAAATATGTCTAGGGTTTCTGGTGAACAGCATAGACAGCCAGCACATCGCATCGTGGCCTAGTTGGGGAAAAACAAGCTTAGAAAACTCAACTGCCCATTTAGCAGTATTCTTGGCTTCCAAGAAACCTGCTCCCCACCCCCCTACTTCTCCACTTGCCACGTGGATGTCAGAGCTGGTGACCATTAACTGGGAGGGGACAAGAGTGGCCGGGTGACTGTCCGTTATGAAGCTCTCAGTACAGTTCTGATTCTTTGAGTCCAACTTGGACCAGGGCATTTATGCCACTAAGATCTCAGGGGGTACCAAGTACCCATAAGATCACCAAAGATTATGGGGTTGAAGATGAAATTTCTATTCTCCTTAAATGGCCCCAAGATTCTCAGAATGTCCCAGCCAAGAAGACAAATGGGTTCTCTATTTGTCACTTAGAAATTCAGAAAGATGAGCAAAGTTAGTGGTTCTTCAACTTTTGTGTGTGTATGATCTTTTGAATCCCTCAAGCACCATCTTATAGTCAAATCCATGCACACAACCATCCCTGTGGAGCGGTCTCCATGGAAGTAGTGCGTGTGTAGGGGGTGAGGGGCCAGCAGGAGGAGGAAGAGAGCAGCTTGAGGCCCTGGCAACATTGGGACAGTTCTGGAAGCATGTCCCTGGATCTGGTGGGCTTAAAGTCACAGGGTGAGGACTCTTGCCCCTGGGGCTTCTCTGCAGGCAGACTTGAGGGTCTGACCTCCAGTTTTGAGAGACCTATGTGATGTGGAGGCCACGAAACAGCGGAACCAGAGGAAATCCAGTTTCTTTTCCAAGAATGGGCTCCAGGGAGGCAGCACAGCAGCCAGCGTAGAAGTCTGGGATGTGAAAGGGGAACAACTGGCTTGGGTTAGAGACCCTGCCAGTGGCCACGCCTCTTAAAAGCATGGAGCCTTAATAGCTTCATTGATGAAATGGTGTAGAAACAAATTATACCAACTTTCTACCAGTGCTGAGAAGATCTTGGGGTAATAGTTAATGAAAGGTGCTTGGCAGAGTGCCTGTTAACTTAGTGTTCGCTATTGGTACTATTGACTACAATGTCGTATAAGCATTGGACAGCTAACCACAAGGTTGGCAGTTCAAACCCACCAGCTGCTCCGTGGGAGAAAGATAAGGCTGTCTGCTTCCAAAAAGATTCTCAGCCTTGGAAACCCCATACAGGGCCGCTATGAAGCAGAATCCCCTCAGTGGCCGTGAGGGACGAATGTCACTGGGGTTTTGCGGGCAGGGGCAGAAGGCCTGCGTTTCAGTTTGATCCAGTTCAATTTCCAGCCAATGCAGGCATCGCCACCGCCAATCTGACTTCGGAGGCTCAAGTGTTGCTACGATACGAAGCAGGTTTCAGCGGAACGTCCGGACGAAGGCAGGCTGAAGGGAGACTCCTGGCCGTCTACTTCTGAAAATCATCCAGTGGAAAACCCCATGGCTTCCAAACAAATGAGAGACCAGCCTACACGTGAATAGAGAACTGGGGTGATGAACTTTTGTCGGGGCCTTTGGATCTGTTGTCAGAAGGGACCCGTTCCTGGAAAATAGCACCGTGCTTGGTCAAGGAGACGGTTGAGCCAGAAAGAGGAAGCGTGAGATGGCTTGGTACAGTGGCTGTAACAGTGGGCTCCAACCCAGCAGGTGTGAAGGTGGCTCCCTAACAGGCAGTGTTCTGTTCTGAGTCCCTTCTCGGTGGCACTTTGCAAAAATGAACAATAACAACTGTCTTCCTGAGCACGCCCAGTCACACCAGATCAAAGGACAGCATCGGCCCAGGCTGCACCTCAAAAGGCAGAAAGGGAGAGGGAGCAAGGATGAGAGGAAATTGTAAGCGCAGGGAGGAAGCGGGAAGAAGGCTGTTGCTTGGTGGGAATTGTAACCCATGCCACCAAACAAAAGGTATACAGACTGTCGAATGGAAAACTGATCTGCTTGGTCGGTTTCCACCCAAATCACAATATAAAACTTAAACAATGAAAAAGAAACACAATACTACAGTCATGAGTGGAGGGAAGCTAATAACAATTATGGGGCCCTGTGCTGTAGCAGTTATGAGTTGGCCTGTGATCTGCATGGTTGGCAGTTTGAAACCACCTGCAGCTCCAGGGGAGAAAGTCTGGGCTTTCTGCTCCTGTGAATAATTCCAGCCTCAGAAACCCACAGTGGGTCTCTAGGAATGGGCACTGAGTGGGTGGCAGTGAGCTTGGAATAGCATCGGTGAACCAAATCAAAGTCACTGCCATCAAGTGGACCCTATAAGAGCACCTGTGGGCTTCCATGACTATAGTTCTTCCTTCCTTCTTTTCTTTTCATACTTACTAAAAACCTGTATCGGCTTTAAATGGAGATATATATGAGATTAAGTTAAAAAGTACTGCTACTATGGTTTCAGCTTACACACAGGTTTATTCAAAGGAAAACTTGCTTAAATGCGTCTCTGTGATCAATGGATGGCAGTAGACACATTTAATCAGTAGAAACTGTAACTCTTTACAGGAATAGAAGGCCTTATCTTTCTCCTGTTGTGTTAGTCTGGGTAAACGAGAGAAGCCAATCCATAGAAATTCATATATGTATAAGAGAAAGTTTTAAAGGGTAAGTGTACATCAGGAAAGCATCCCAACCCAGGACTTTCCATGCCCATAAATCCAGCATTAGCCCATATATCTGACACCCATCTACCAAGTCCTTCTCATCTCACAAAACACACTCAATGACGCTGGAGGAAAGCCAACTCAGTGAGTGTGTCAGCATCTCATCGCTGGCAGGGGTCTCCAGGCGACTGCTCCAGCACCCAGGACTGCATCAGGGTAGGTCTATGTGGCTTCTCCTTAAGGATGTCTCCCAGGAAGTGAGTCTTGCTGGCTGAAGCACGGAACTGGCTCAGGCAGCTGCACCCTGGTCTGACCCTCAGAAAGCAAGAGACCTGAGAATCAGGGGAGGTTCACCGAGCCATTTGTCTCTCTGCCCTCCTGTTAATCCCACCTGTGCTTATTGGCCAGGTTGGCGCAATAAACTTTCACTAGCTCACCTGTGGAGTGACTGGTGGTTTGGAACTGCTGACCTTCTGATGAGGATCCCATCACATGACCCACCGCACCACCTGAAGTCCTGCAACAATTAATACTGTGACTATTGTGGTGATCCAGAAAGTTGAGATCAGAGCAGAAGTCCTTGTCCTTGTTCCTGTGCAGGAAAAACTGGGATGGGGAGAGCTATGGCTCTGACCCACCCTCTGCATTGTGGCTGCCCAGCATGCTCCTCTCCTTGGCTAGAGACCCCAGAGCTTTTTCTTTGTCTCTCTGTCTCTCTCCTAGCAGACTATTTACGCCCCCCTTCACCCCTGGCAAGGAGACCAGGAGAGAAACGAAAGCAGAGAGGGCGGAAACTGTCTGCAGCAGCAGAACAGAGTCTGCGATCATGATATATCAAGCTGCACGCACTAAGTGGGCAAAACGGGTGCTACTGGAGTGAGTAAAACCAAGATAAATCTCTCTCTGGAGAGCTCTAGCATGCAACTCAAATAAGGGCGGGAACAGCAGGGGTCTGCAGGCCCTTGGAAAAGCTGTCTGCTCTCCTGCAGGCCTGAGCGTTGTCCAACACCCCTAATTTTCCCAGTGCTCCTGGACCACCAGCCCCAGCTGGGGCTAGAGCGGGGCTCTCCAGAGCACACCTGGGCCAATGCAGCCCACCCTAAATGCTGTGGGTTTTTTGAGACTGTAACTGGTTACAGGAGCAGAAAGCCTCATCTTTCTTCTGTGGAGTGCCTGATGGTTTTGAACTGCTGACCCAGGGCTAGCAGCCCAATGTGTAACCACGACTCCACGGGGGTACCATTCCCCCCCCCCACCCCACCGGGGGCATAAGCTCAACACTCCGACTCGATGACGCTCCCTTTCTCCCCGCCTCCCTCCCACCCCTGCAAACAGTCAAACGTTTGGCTCTCTCCATATTTGTTTATTTCACATGAATGAGCGCATCAGACTCTTCCTTTGCAGACAGACTCATTTTGCCCAGCATGATGCTTTCGGGTGCTTCCAGGGATCCTCCACGCTGAGTCGTGCTGACATCCTCGCTAAGGCTGCCTGGGATTCCCTCGTGGAGGCACCGCCAGTGGTGGATGCGTCCAGCCGCGGGCGGCCATTTGGCTGGTTTCCCACAGGCCTCTACCACTTTAGGGCTGGGTGGCCTCAACTGGGTCAGCCGCTTCACCCTTCTCTCAAATCGGAGGGAAGAAAGGTCTGTGGTTGCCGGCAAGTACCAGGCAGTTGTGCTTTTTCACCCTCTTACTGAGTAAACCCCTGGAGAACTTGGGAGAGATGCAAATTCCAGATCCAGATTCCAGATCCATGAGCGAGATGCTCTGGGGAACATGCAACTCAGGCGACTGGATTTAGATCCCCTCCGGGAGTAGGTGAGTCTTGTTGCTTTCGGTTTTGTGTACACAGTGATTTTAAAAAGTCATCACTGTGGTCACTATATGCGTAACAAAATCCTTATACATACATGCACACATACATACAGTCTAGTGAGTTTTGCCCACAGAGTGCTTCTGCCCCTTCCCATAGGGCTGTCTATGAGTTGGCATGGAATGCATAGCAGCAGGTTGGGTTGGGTCTGGAGTGACTTCTCATTGCATACATCACATTGTGGAACACGTCTCACAATCTGTGTCTAAATGTTTCCAGCCCCCTGAACAGACTCTCAGAGCCCTCTAAGCCAAGACCTCTATTTCTTCTTCCCTCATTCCCTGGGGAGCCACTCGTCCACTCACTCTAGCTAGTTCATGTCAGTGAGATCGCGCAGTATTTGTCCTTTTGCGATGGACTTATCTCACTCACCACCAGGTTTTCACCACCATGCTCCCATTATGGCTGAGTAACAGTCCATTGTATGTGGGGTTTGGGAACCCGAAAGCCCAAGTTCTGAAACTTACACTAGGAGGCTTTTCAAACCTAAAACCTTTCCTGCTGCCTGCCCCTCTTCCCCCCCCCCCCCACACACAAATAAATGCCATACAGTCTACTTGCTACTACAGTGAGAGAAAGAAAGGGAACAACAGAAGCTACTTGAAAAATCATTTTACTGGGGACTTTTGTAGCTCTTATTGCAATCCATGTATCCATCCATCGTGTCAAGCACATTTGTGCATATGTTGCCATCATCATTTCAAAACATTTTCTTTCTACTTGAGCCCTTGGTATCTATTCCTCATTTCTCCACTCTTCCTCATCTCTTCCTCCTTTATGAACCCTTGATAATTTATAACCCCCCCCCCATGTCTGAACCAACCACCGTCTTCCTTCATCCACTTTTCTGTTGTCCATTTCCCTAGAGGGGGCAGTTCCCAGAACCCCCCCAGGACCAATGGGGAGATAGTCATAAAGGTCAGTGAACAGACCGGAAATTATCTGTGCTTTATCTTTTTTGTTGTTATTTATTATCATATATATATTCTATTTCTTGTTTTCCTCTTTCAATTCAATTTTCTAATTTTCTTTTTGGATTGTCATCATTATTGTTGGTTGGCCCACCTACATAATATTGGCATGGGAAACAAGACTGAGGAGAAAGAAACAGGACTGAAGATTCAAGAGGACTTAGGGGGAGGAAGAAGCAAGGGAAGGGAGTGGTGAGCAAACAATGCCACAGACTTGGGAACAACTAGGGAATTAAAACCAACAATGAGGAGGACGTAGAGATCCTGAGGGGCTGGGGAGAGTTGGAGCGATATAAATAAAGCTGAAAGGATTTACTAAAAGGCACAAGAAGGGCAAGTGTGATGGTGGGGTAGGAGGAAAGAAAAAGGAAACAGAGGGAAAATCTAGGAAGGAAGCTATGGATAAAGGTATAAACATAGGTGTGCCCTTTATATAAATATATTAATTCATATAAATAGAGGTATTGGCATAGGTCCATATATTTATATGGCAATACATTGAGGAAGTGGACAGGCATTGGGCCTCTGCTCAAGCCCTCCTTCAATGCAAGAACACTTTCTTCAAACAATTGGTATTCTGTGATGCTCACCCTCCTAGCATAATTGCTGAAGACTAAATGGGTGCATAAGCAAATGTGGTGAAGAAAGCTGATGGTGCCCGACTATTAAAAATACATAGCAGGCTGAGTCTTGGTGGCATAAGTGGTTGAGTGCGGGATGGTGGCCCATGGGCTTGGTGGTTCAAATCCAGCAGCGGCTCTCAGGAGTAGCACTGGGTAGCTCCCACGACCACCAGAGGGCAATGATGCCCCCAAAAACCCAAAAAACAAAACAAAACAAAATATATAGCATCCAGAGTCTTAAAGGCTTGAAGTTAACCAAGTGGCCATCTATCAGAGAAGTAAATAGTCCACATGGAAAAAGCACACCAGCCTGTATGATCATGAGATATACATGGAATCAGGTAACAGACATCAGAGACCACAAACAAACCAACAAACAAACGAACACATTGTTGAGAAGGATTGGGGTTGGAGCAGAGACCCCCAATAGACAATGAAACATCCTTTCTTAGATGGGTCACAAGGAAGGTATGAATCAAGGAGGGTGAAGTATAGCACCAATGAAACACACAATTTTCTTCTGGCTCCTTGAGGCTTCCTCACCCTCCACTATTATGACCCCAAATCCTGCCTTTCACTGCAGGCTTGGCAGAGCATGTACAGAGGTACAGATAAGAACTCAGCACACATGAACTCCATATCAGAGAGACCTCTTAAGAACAGAAATGGGCACAGTGATATCAGGAGGATAGGGGGATGGTGGGGAGAGGAAGGAGGAAGAAACAGCAGGATAAGGGAGACAGCAGTCAGTATGAGATATGAAAACTATAATAATCTATAATTTATCAAGGGGTTTCAAGAGTGTGAGGGTGGTAGAGAGGGTGAAAAGAGGAGTTGATGCCAAGGGCTCAAATAGAAAATAAATGTTTAGAAAATAATGATGACAACATATGTACAAATACACTTGTGCAGATTGTTATAAGAGTTGTAAAAGCCCCCAATAAAGTCATATTTAAAAAATAAAAGAAAAATCATAGCAATAGGAGTAATGACTCCCTGAAGATATAAGAAGAGGGGGGTTGGGAGAATCAATAGCGAGGGTGACTGCAAAACCCCACTCAAGGGGAATGAGTAACAAAATTGTAGGTGAATGGATACTTTGGTTGGGTAAGATATGGGTAGATATAGATATATAACATTATAATACGGATTCCTGGGGTAGGGAAGGGACAAAGGAGAACTGATATCAAAGAGTTCAAGAAGAAAGACGATTTGAAAATGATGATGGCAGCAATTGTACAATTATCCTTGATCTAATTGAATTATGAATTGTTTTAATATCTGTAAAAGCTCCCAATTAAATGATTAAATAAAATCAAATGATTTTTTAAAAAGTTACTTGCTGAGGAGGTTGGATTTGGCATTTCAACACATTTTCAGTGTGATCTTGCTGTCTTGAACCTAGGTGAGAAGTGATTTGAGGTGTCAGACGTGTACCCAGCTTTCTGGCTGATGAGAAATGCAAAGAAAACCTGCCAAGGCCATTTCTGGAAGTGTACATTTATGTATTTGGCAGAATAGAGAGCAGGGTTTGCGGATACTTAACAGTGACCTTTGTAGAGATGTTTTAGATTGCATTGTCTGCATCCATATCCATCACAAAGTGAGGTACCATTTGGATAAGGGACTGATATTTCAGCAGCTGCTGTTGGGTTCCTTCTGGCCTTGTCAATTCCACATGTGCTGGAGTTGAGCTGGGCAAAGGATGGGTTTCCACTGTCTGCTCTTTGGAACTGAAAGACCAGGGCTTTCTTCCAAAGTACCTCTGGGTGTGCTTGAACTTTCACCCTTTGGGTTGGCAGCTGAGCTTGTTAACAGTTTGCACCATCCAGGGAGGGACTCCTGGTATAACATGAAAGCAAACATGTGGCCTTGAGTTGATTGTGATTCCTGTCAACCCTACATGGCAGAGTAGAAACCCCATCACCATGCCCATACCCTTAGGACTTTGACGCTGTCCATCTTTACAGAGGTAGATGGGTGCATCTTTCTCCCAAGAACGGAATGACCTTTTCAGTTAACAGCCAAGCCCTTAACCCTTGCACCACCAGGGATTCTCTCCTGCCATGCATTGGGCTAAAATGAGTAGGGATTGATAATATTGGGCAAATACTTGATATTAACAAGTGGGTTCCTTAGTCAAGGGCATTTGGATTACATTGAATTTTTTATTCAAACATTCTGTTTTTCTTGTAGACTGAAAAGCAGGATATCCTGTGATCAGAGCAGGCTATCTATCGCTATAGCACAACTGGACAATGTCTGGCCTTGGCCCACGGGCCATCTCATGCACTGCCATTGAGTCGATGTCAACTCATTGCCACCCTATAAGACAGGGGTGAACTTCAGTGGGTTTCTGAGCCTGTAGCTCATGACAGAAGTAGAAAGCCCTGTTTTTCTCCCGAGTTGTCTCTAGTGGTTTCAAACCACTGACCTTGTGGCTAGCAGCCCAGTGAGTAAACACTATGCCACCAGAGCTTCCCAAGACTCATGAAATCATTAAGACTAGCTAACAACACACATCTCACTAAAGGAAAGCAGTTCCAAGCATCACATTAGGGGTGTGTTAATTAAATGTTGAACCAAATATAGTAGGCTAATGATTAGTTGATAATGTTGAATGATGTTATCCATGTCCAAATGGCTCTTGGCAGTCAAGAGCTTCTTGTCTCTGCTTTCAGGAAAAACTTCTAGAAGGTCTATCTGTTAATATCTATGAAAGAGAAGACAACCACTGGAGGCACATGCTCTCTGTGCTGGTTCTTCAGATGGCTTCAGCTCCTTAGTGGCCAATTTTTGCACTGCCCTCTGTCCTGCCCTGATCAGTGGACTGATTGTGCAAGTTTACACTCCACTCTTGCTCTTGTCACCTGCCCTCAAGTTGAATCTTCTCATAGGGATGAAATACTGTCGGGCCCTGTGCCAATCCCATGATTGGCTGCTACGAGGGTCACTTTGAGCTACAGGGTTTTCATTGGCTGATTTTTAGAAGTTGATCCGTAGGGCTTTCTTTCTAGTCCGTCTTAGTCTGGAAGTTCTGCTGAAGTTTAGCATCATAAAACAAAACAAAACTCTGCCACCAAGTCAATTTTTGACTCAGAACGACTCAATAGGGTAGGGTAGAAACACTGCTGTGGATTCCTGAGATTGTAATGCTTTATGGGAGTATAAAGTGCCCTCTTTCATCTCTGGGGTTACTGGTGGTTTCAAACTTCGGACCTGTGGTTAGCAGTCTAGGTGCATAACTACTAGGCCACCAAGGTCCTAGTCCACCAGGGTCCTGTTCAGCATCATTGAAACATGCAAACCTCCAATGCATGAGGTGTATTAGCTGGGAGTCCAACCCAGATCTCCCATATGAATGGTGAACATTCTACCTCTGATCTGCCAATGTCCGCATCACATTCCACTGCAGTGAGAGGTTGGGAGCTTAAATTCTAAAGCACATGGTTTGTGGAAGATTATGGTGGATCACAGGCCCCAGACAAGTACAACAAGAGGTGATTTTGTTTTCACGCTCCCATAAAGAACCAGGAATCTTGCATGGTGTGTCCTGAATGATTTATTCTGAATTACCAATGGACATATGTCCGTGTGGATTCATACCCCACTCCTGATACCATAATGTGTTAGTCCGGGTAGACTAGAGAAACAAATTCGTAAACACACACATGTTTATAAGGGAGAGGTTTATATACAAGAGGAATGGAACATTGAGAAAGCATCCCAACCCAGTCCAGTCCAAGCCCATAAGTCCAATATTAGCCCATATGTCCGATACCGATCTAAAAAGTCTTTGTCAGACTCTTTGTCAGCAAATACAATGATGCCAGGGCAAGTACAGACCAGAGGGTGCAGAATCTTGTGTATCCAGTGGTGGTAGAAGCATCTCAGCACTGGCAGGGGTCTCCCTGTGGCCTCCCAAGCATCTTAGAACTGGCAGGAGTCTACACGTGACTGCTCCGGCCCCAGAGGTCTGGTTCCACTAGGGCAAGCCCATGTGGCTCTTCTCCTCTGGCTCCTCCAGGTCCCAGGACTTAGGATCTATGAGTATGCTGCCATGTTGTCTTGTCAGTCGAGCGTCCCAGAGGACTGAGTCAATGCTCTTGTCACTAGAGCTTCTCCAAGCAACTGAGTCCATAATCTCTCACTTCCACAGGGGGAAAAACCATGAGATTTCTCAGAATTCTCAGGGAAAGCCAGGCCCACATAGAAGTCTCATTGGCTATCTCCAGATCGACATCCCTACACTCCCAATCATGAAATTGACACAAGTACAGGGCTGCCACATTAAGTTAACAGAAGCCTGCCTCATCTTCCGTAGAGCCTGGTGGCCGTCACCCAGAGCCACGTGGTAGTGAGGGATATCCTGAGAATCATGGAACCAGGTGGTTGGAGCCCAAGCACCACCCTCTTGATGTGTTTAAAATCTGCTCTGGTTCATGTCTCCCAGCTGCGGTCCTTTCTCCCTCTTTGCAGTCTTGCTTGCCACAGAGATGTGTTGACCTGCCAAACCAAACATAATTTTAGGATCCCCCCCCCGGCCCCCAAACATATACCATTAATCCCGGGGCCCTGAGTGATTAAACTCCCTCTGGTCTGATTCTAATGGTTTCCCTTATCTAGGAAGATTTGTTTTTCTCTTCTTTAAAGGCTTTAGAAAAGAAGGCCTCTGTAGAATGTTTGCATCTGGGTTTTCTCTCCACTCGCTGCCATAAGAAAATTAGAGTTTGGCATTAGCAGGCTTTTCTTCCTAGTCCATCTTGGTCAGGAAGCTCCCTTGAAGCCTGATCACCACCAATGCCCCTGCAAGTGTTTGTAATACTGGAGGCACAGCTGATGGCTTTGCAGCCACATGCAAGCCAGGAGGAAAGACAGGAGTCACTGAAAGTGCTCCGTGCCAGTGAGACACCTGTCCCCAGCATGGCAGCCTTCAGAGCACCTACCCACTTCTTTGGACTCCTTGATAAGGTCTCTTTGTCCTCCTGACTCATAGATATCAGAACTCTTTCTATAACCAGAAGTTGAAAACCCTTCGGACAAAAAGATATGTCTTGGCTTATCTTACTGTACTAATTATGCACACTTCTGTACAGAAACAGACTTCTAAATCCATGGCTGTCGAGTGAATGCCAAGGCATAGCAAGCTGGTAGGACAGAGTGGCTGTCCCATGGGGTTTCCCATCATCTTTATGGAACTGATGGCCACACCTTTCTCCATCAAAGCGGCTGGACTTTCTCCAGCAAATCAGCAGATTCCGACTACTGACCTTTTGGTCATCAGAGGAGTGCTCATTCCCTGTGCCATCAGAGTTCTGGCTATATCTGAGGGCTTCGGTGGCGGTTGTCAAAGTTCACTTTCTTTCCACCTCTCAGTTCTGCTTCTCTCTGTGTTGACTCCATCCTCCTAAAACCAACATAAGCACCACGCCTGTTAAGAGCAGATTCCAACTCATAATGACCGTCTCGGGCAGACTTGGGGATTTCTGAAGCTGGACATCTTTATAAAAGCAGATGGTCTCATCTTTCTCTTCAAGAGTGGCTGGCGGGATCACATTGCCTACCTTTCTGTTAGCAGCCTGATACTTGTCCCATGTTTGTTGGATTTGGTTAGAGAGCTTGCCTCTGACCTGGTATTCTCAGTCAACGTCCTGCCTTCTCTGGAAGGAGCCCATGGCTTCCTGACTAGTTTGGGATTAAATCAAGCATTTCCTCACTCACCCCTCTGTGCCGGAGGGGCTCCTCCTCCAGATCCCTTGGGCTAAAAGTGGGGAAGATAGTGTCCCACATGCTAAGGGGGTGCTGCTAAATGGAGAGGAAATGGATGGATATTCTGTTGTTGATAGGTGCTGGCCATGGAGTCGGTTCTGACTCACAGGGACTGTGTCCAAGACAACCGAATGTTACCGGTCCTACCTATCTTCACAGTTGTGCTGTTTGAGCCCATTGTTTCAGCCACGGTGTCCGTCTACCTTTTTATGCCTTTCCCTCTTTTTTGCTGTTCCTCTACTTTCCCCAGCACGATGTCCTTCTCCAGGGAAGATCCCCCAACAAAGGATGCTCATGAGATGAAGTCTTGCCTTCCTCCCTGCTGAGGAGGAAGCTGGCTGTGCTCACCGAGTACCCATCCACTCTCCCTCATCTCCCAAGACATGGTTCCAGGTTTCCACAACAGCAGCACATTTACGAGAAGCTCGTGGGAGTTCCACTGGGGGGCGGGGGGTCATGTTGCCGGCTACTAGAAAGAGAACTTTCAAAAGGCCTGTTCAAAGTAAGAGAGTGGAGATCCTGAGGTACCCTTACAGGGCTTCTCAGTGGTGGGCAGGTTATTGATCGTGATCGCTGCCGCGGAATCGATGCTGACATACGACCACCCTGCGTGTGAGAATAACGCTGCTCCCCAGGCTTCTCGTGGTTGCCATCATCACGGAAGCAGAGCGCCTGGTTTCTCTTCCATGACACCACTCGGTGGGTTTGTACAGCCAACCTTCAGACTCATAGTCCAGCACATACCATCGAAGCCACCTGGGGCCCCGGAGACGGGTACATGGGCATTGATGACATTACTGTCTGTGCTTTTGTACAACTTTGAACCTTTCAATAACCACAAAGCATTCCCCCTGCTAATGCCAACTACACTTCCTTGTTCCCCAAAGTGCTTTCTCGGGGGTGGGGTGGAAAGGGTGAGACCCAGAAAGAAGAGATCAGGTGTGGCTGGTAGATGAGAGAAGTCTTCCCGGTCAAAACCAATAAATTGAGTCCTTACAATTTTTTTCTTTCTTTTTTGGTATTGTGTCAAATATATGTGGAACAAAGCATCTGCTATGGCAACCTTCTCCACGTGTACAATGGAGTGACATTAATTGTGCCCATCATGTTGTGCTCATCACCATTAACCATTTCCGTATTTTCCCATCACCCTTAACAAAAGCTCTGTAGCCCCAAGGAAGTGGCACCGTCCAGGTGAGTAAGCTGCTTCTAATAAAATGCAGGCAAAAAAGGGCTTTGTATATGGTGAAATCCCATAAGGCTATTGCAATTTGGGGACGGAAATGCAGTTTTTGAAATAGGAATGCTTAATTTCCTCAGCTTCCTTTCCTTCTCTCCTTGCCTTTGTGTACTCGGCTGAGCCATTCTCTGTGCATGTCAGGAGAGAGAGAAGAACCAGGGAGTCTTTTCTTCACTTAGATTTCAGAGGCTTTGGCCTCAGCGGAAGGGAGAGACTTAAGTCCTGGCTGAGAAATGGAGTTTCCGAGTTGTCCTCATATGCAAACTAGTCAGAGAGTCTTTTAGTGTAGAGAGGAGGGATCTTTCTAGAAGATCTATATCTGATGTTGAGAAAGCGGTGGGGAAGGTGAATTGCCAATATGAGAAAATGCATGAAAGACAAATAGCTCTGAGCCCTGGTCTATCAGTCAGCCATGTCAACAAGTGCAACAACTATGCCTACAAGTGGGCCCCATAAGAGTTTGTTTCATAATCAAAACAAGATAGAGAGGCTAATGTGGGACCAAGTCCCTTTCACTGAACAAATGATACCTGTCTCTCACTATGAATACACTTAGGTGTATTCGTATTTTGCACTTAATGATAAAATGCAAGGATCAAAGGGGCAGAAACAACACCTGGATTCCCAACATTGTTTACCTGGGGGAATGGAAAGAGGTGAAAGGGGAGCAAAATACTTTAAAAGTGCTTATAATTAAAAAGCAAACTCATGCTAATCCCATTCAGGATAAATTCTGTGTGTATGTGTGTGTGTGAATATATTTTAAAAGAGCAAAAGGTTTCCATCTAAACACATGTAGTACATGGAGGCCTCATATGTACCCGCATGGAGTAAGCTGTAATCCCTACGGTGTTCAGTCTTTGCACAGTAGATCAAGGCTTTCTTCTGAGCTGTCTCTGCATAGCTTTAAACTGGCAACCTTTGGGTGAGTTGCTAAGTGTGAGCCACAGGAAACAGGACTTCCTGGATGTAGTTGTAAAGATAGGCAAAGATTACCATCAACTCAGATGATACAGAATGTATGGAAGAAACTCAAGATACAGAAAATTCACATTTGGGTTATTGGATTTCTTTATACTTATCTAAATTATTCAAATTGTTTTTACAAGGTGCTCCCCCCCACTGTTATATATGTAATTCATTGCTTATCTCATACATAACATGTTACTGGTGCATAGTAGATACCAGATAGCTTAACAGGAATGAATATAATCCTCAAAGTTCAATAAAACTCTCTCATTGGGTAAACAGATGCTTTAGGAGAAGTGAAGAGTGACAGAGAGAATGTTTACAGTAGCAGATCTGATTCAAGAAGTCCAAAAGGGGTAAAGAGAAGAAGAGGAAAATTTCAACCTGCTCTCTTACTACCCTGATAGGGCCATGGATTGTGCATTGGGCTGCTAACACAACACTAAGCTTTCCTCTCTCCTAAAGATTTACAGCCTCTGAAACTCTCGTGGGCAGGTCAACTCTGCCCTGTAGGATCATGATGAATTGGACAGGAGCCAATGGGAGTGCGTTTGCCTGTGCAGCAAAGGTCATAGACCCGGTGCATGGAATGTGTGGAGAGTTTATTAGCAGACCATGGGCATTGGCAGAGGTACCAGGTGGGTTTTCCATTGCTCACTACTATTTCCAGTTTGCAAAGCATGGAGTGCCCTCAAAGCTAATGGAACTGCTACCTTGGTGCCTTGGTTAAGCTGGGAACACTCTTCTGTCCTCCTTCTGTCTGGCCTGATGACTTAGACAGGGTCTTGTGCACCCTTCCATCCCCAGAGTCTAGTGAAGTATCGGGTCTGCTGCAGCTGTCCAGTTAAGTGCTGAGAGAGTGCATGAATAGACAAGGAATCGAGCTAAGTAGGGAGTCAATGGGAAGGGGGATGCATCTATATCTGAAGAAGAATTTCCGACACAGTTGTGAAGTAGTCTTCCAGGTGAGAGTGGCATTGTGTCAAGTCATTCATCTTCCTTGAGCAGTTCCACCCCAGACAAACACCTGCTGGTGGGCAAGGACCCCTTGGGTCTCAGCGTGCAACTTGTCATCATGGGAGAAAGCAAAATGAGTTGACTTCCATTGGGTGCCTCCTCCTTTATTTGCTGAGACCTCGAATTGTGCAAAGCATTATTCCCTAGGGATCATGGGAGATGATGGCGGAAATACTAGAAACTCCAAACACTCAAGGATTTTGAAGCATTGTGGACCAGCTATTAAGCAAAGACAAAGAACAGAACAAAACAAAACAAAACCAAAAAAAAACACCTCCTGTCATGGACTGCCAGCAGAACAAACAATCCATCTTGTACCAGGTACAACTTTAGACTCAAGGATGAGAAGACTTTGTTTTCCCCAATATGGGCATGTTTTCAGGAGGAGCCAGCCCCTGGGGAAGAACGTCACACTTACTAAAGTTGAGGGGCAGCGAAAAAGAAGAGCCTTGAGGAGACAGATGGACACAGAGGCTGCAACACAGCGCTTAAACAGCAAATTGTGAGGAGGGTCCAGGATGGATCGGTGTTTCAGCCTGTTGAATGGAGAGTCCCCATGAGTCTGGACTGCTTTAGTGGTACCTAACAATACCATGTGAGGACACTCGCAATAGACGGTGTCCTTCATCAATTTCACTGCAGGGACACTGGGACACATGGGTCAGGAGGCGCTGCCTCAGAGGCCAGAGATTGATCCCCATGGGCAATCAAAGAATATGTCTCCAAACATAGCGGTTAAAGCATGAGCTCTGAAAACAGACGGGATGTTTTAAATTCCAGCTTCCATCACCTTTCTGGCCTAGAACAAATGATTTGCCTCTCCCCTTCTGTAAAATAGGAATAATAATAGTCCTGATAGTGTTGTGAGTGTGAGATAGGCTAATTCCTATACAAAGTTTAGACTGGGTCCTGGCACACTGGAACTGTGATGTGGGTGAGTATTTTTCCTAGTCGGCTGTGGCAGTCACTAATTTGGTGTCAAGTTGAGGATTAAGAGTGTAGGGGTGGGCTGAGCCCCGGTAGCGTAGTGGTTGTGCGCGGGACTGCGGCCCACTGGGATGGAGGTTTAGTTCCAGCAGTGGGGCTGGGCTTCCTACTCCCACCACTGGAGAACAGTGATGCCCCCCCCCAAAAAAAAAAAGAGTTTAGGTGTGGAATCTAGCCTGTCACTCTGGAAACTGCCAATGAGACCTCTATGTGGGCATGGACCTCTCCTGAAAATTCTGGGGAATACGGCCGTATTTTCCCCTTGGAGGTGAGATACTCACTAATCAATCCCGTGGGGATGCTCTACTGACAAGACACAAGGCTGACTCCCTATGAGACATCCTGGAGGAGAAGCCTCATGGGCTTACCCTGATGTAACCAGACTCTGAAGCTGGAAAGCCATGTAGAGACTCCTGCCAGGGCTGAGATGCTTGAGAAGCTACAGAGAGGTCCCTGCCAGCCCTGGATGCTTCTATCACCACTGGATACACAAGCCTCTGCACCCATTGTCCTGTGATTGTCCTGGCATCTTTACATATGCTTTGTGACTTTGAAGAGGACTTATGGATTGGTATTGGACATATGGGTCAATATTGGACTTATGACCTTGGACTGGACTGGTTTGGGATGCTTTCTCAATGTTCCATTCCACTTGTATATAAATCTCTCCCTGA
This sequence comes from Nesogale talazaci, assembly GCA_004026705.1. Lineage (NCBI taxonomy): Eukaryota > Metazoa > Chordata > Mammalia > Afrosoricida > Tenrecidae > Nesogale > Nesogale talazaci. Next base: position 108,644 of record PVJH01003504.1, read on the forward strand.
TATACATATGTGTGCTAATGAATTTGTTTCTCTAGTCTACCCAGATTAACACATTTGCTATGAGGACTAGTTAGTTGGGATGAGGCCTCTCAGAGAGGCCATTGGAGAAAGAAGCGTCCAGCAGTTTAGCTCAATTGACTCAAAAACTAGCTTTCCCTGTGACAAGTTTTGTGGCCCTGACTGGTCGTCATTGCTACTGAGCTGATTCTAACTCATAGATACCCCAGACAATAGAGAGTAGAACTGCTCCCTAGGGTGTTTTGGGCTAGAAGCTTGACACCGATCACCAGGCCTTTCTTCTGAGGGACTGACAAATGGTTTTAGGTCATTCATCTTCAGGTTAGCTTTTGACAGCAAACCATTTGTGCCCCCTGGACTGTTATCACTTAAATTCTCTAATGCTAGAACCCTTACCTGTCAAATGGTAAGACCACCAGCAGTTTCATTGAAAATGTAGGTGAGTCATACCTCAGTGACTGACCACTGTTACTAAAGAGAAGCCAGCAAAGGGGACCCCATAGGGAGGTGAGGACATGTTGGCCCCTATCCCCTCTTCTCTTCTGCCACCTCCTCTCCTCCAGATTTCTGAGAGGCCTCCTCGTTAGCCGTTTGCATTTCTATTTTAATCATGTTATAGGTTTACAGTATTTTTTCTTCCTGCATCTTTCCATGCTATAATTTGGGTACTATTTTTATACAACCAAGCCATTTTTAACCAAGAACAGATTCAATTGTCTTTCAGCATATATCATTGTTTATCTTAATTAATGCTAAAATATTCTTGGGGGAAAAACACATCCCACAGAGTTTTATGCAAGGAAACTCAGCACTCATTTTTGCTTCCCTCTTGTCTAGCATATCAATTTATAACAGCTTTAGCATCCTGTAATTCCAGTGACAAGATTGCCATTAAATTCAGGCACCCATCAGTGGGAATGAAGCCACAAGGTGTCAACAGCAGGCTGGAGGATTAGCTGTAGCAAGGTGGGTATTGGGAAAGGAGCACCAACAGTTAAATGAAGACACAGACTTCTTCTCAGAGTGCCCGGGGGAAGCTAGCAGTCAGGCACTTGACGACCAGTCAAAAGATTGGCAGTTTGAACCCACCCAGTGTCAGGGTGTCTGCTGATCCTTAGGAATAGCTTTGCAATTACGAAAATAAGTCAGATAGACAATGGGGCACAAGGACTTCTTGTCCCTATGTCAGAATCAAGGCAGAGCAAATGCATTTTCCAATGGGTATCTATATTCATGGGAATGGCAAATCTTTTAACAGACATACACATAATATAGTGAACACATAACAGAGGGAATGCATGGGAATGCGTGATATAAAAAGTGGGTAATAGAATGAGTCAGTGGCCTAACATTGTCTGTCCTTGAGCCCTCCCCAGGGGAACAATCTATGATTTGTATCAGAAGGAGATGTCAGAATGAAGTTTGCTACACTTTGCAGTGGGATGGGCAACATAATTTGATTGCTTTTCACTACAGATAACCTGCAGGCACACAGTGAAAAGCCAGGCTCATGTCCTTTTTAACAGCTCCTTTATAGAAGGCTACTGTAGGGTCTATCTTGTGTCAGGAGAATGCATCTTAAGAGTTAATTTTAGCTCATAACCGTGAGAGTCTTTTCCCACCAGAGTCTTCGTGGCCCCATGATTGTGAGCACAGAGAATGTGGCTGTGAACATTCTCACCTCAGAAGTACTGTGGAAGAAAGACCTGGAGAACTACTTCAGAAAGGTCACAGCCTTAAAATCCCTATGGAGCAGTTCTACTCAGTATGCCTGGCAGCTGCACAAGGCAGCAATTAACAACAGCAACAATGTTTCAATACAGATGGATCTACAGCACTATTCATTCCTTGGTTAGGTCTGAATCAGTCAAGAATCCGAGCCTGGAGTTTTTCTGAGTAAAGTCATTGACCCTCATCCCATGATGGACGTCTTTGTTTCTGCTCAGAATCATTGGCACCTATCTTTGGATCAGATGCTCCACTCATTGCTTTGGGAATCATCCTTTCTACCCTCAGACCAGGTGGTTTCAGGGGACTGACTTTCTCCTCAGTGCCAAAGGTAAACCTTGCCACAGGTCTGGCTGATGTACATGTATGTGATAGAGTTCGAAATGGTCACATGGTCCACCCAGAGCCAAGGAGACTCAACGTTGACACTTCAGTCAGAAATATTGAGAAAGAGGGCTTCTAGTTTCACTGGAATATTGGATTCATGGGAATGAAACTAGGCCAACACTTCCAGTGGTCATATTTAGTCTCACAAAGGGGGAGAACTTGCCTATGAATGAAGCCAACATGGATGAAGCAGAGCTGAGAGGGAGGCAGATTCTCCATGGCGTCTTCTTGCTTGAAGTCTAGCCACTGGATCTTTAATGCAAGTCAACCAATTCCCTGTTTGTTTATGTTAGTGTGTTAGTCTGGGTACACCAGAGAAACAAATTCATAGACACACATATGGATATAAGGGAAAGGTTTATAAACAAGAGGAATGGAACATTGAGAAAGCATCCCAACCCAGTACAGTCCAAGGTCATAAATCCAACTTTAGCCCATATGTCCGATACCAGTCTATGAATTCTCCTTCAGACTCACAAAGCAGGTGCAGTTGAAGCATCCTCGCACTGGCAGGGGTCTCCCCATGGCTCCTCACTTCCAGGGCTCAGGGTTCATCAACAGCATCCAGTGGTGGTAGAAGCATCTCAGCACTGTCAGGGGTCTCCATGTAGCTTCTCCAGCTTCAGAGGTCTGGTTCCACCAGGGTAAGGCCGTGTGACTCCTCCTCTGGATCCTCCAGTTCCTCAGACACTGCCATCTTGTCTTGTCAGTAGTTCATCATCTCGGAGACAAACTCTCAGAGACTGAGAGTTGAGTCTCTCTTCTCCAATTGGGAAATGTCATGAGACTTCCCAGAAGTCTCAGGAGAAAGCCATGCCCACACAGAGGCCTCATAGGCTACTCATTGGCTATCTCCAGATTAATAGGCCAGACTTCACTCCTACATCCCAAACATGAAATTGACATCACAAACACATGGCCGCCACAGTTAGCCTGAGTTGGATTTCCGTCACTTGCAACCAAAGGGTTCTGAGAGAGGGGGGTTTCTACCAGGGGGTTAAGACACTGTTAACAAGAGTGGGTAACATCTGGGAGACTGCATCTGCAGATATCTCCCACCCCAGAGCTGCTCTTCTGGATATCAACATCAAGCAATGATTCTCACTATCACTGAGTCAATTCTGACTCACAGTGATCTTCTTGGACCAAGTAGAACTGCCCCTGCAGGCTTCTGGAATGTAATTGGAGTAGAGAGTCTTGTCTTTATGCCGTAGGGCAGCTGGTGGTTTTGAACTGTTGACTTTGCACTTCGCAGCTCAGCACCTACCCCCTATACCACCAGGGTAATAGTATCTGGGAAGTTCTAAGCAGATTTTTAAATCACAAAGTAAGCCTGGAAGAAGAGCCAAGATATTGAGTGACAGTGTGGAGTAAAATGTGGAACTTCACTAGCTAAAACAAAAATATTTGAGGGATGGATAGAAAAAGGGGCTGTTGTGTCTAAACAACCTTGCTTACTGAAAGTCAAGAGAAGTTGAAGCAACCACTGATGAAGACCAGACTATGGTCTCCTTTACATTGGGTTTACAACTTGATGTCAAATAAGGAAAAATCCTCACTCTTGATCAATAGATGATTAAAGTTGCCCAGGTTCATTTTATTGAATCTACAATCAACACTCATGGAAGCCTAATAAAGAGTCAAGTTTGCATTGGACAAATTTGCTGCACAAGTCTTCTTTAATGTGTTAAAGAGAAGAGGGGGCACTTTGCGGACTACGGTATCCCCAACCCAAGTCATGATGTTTTCAATTGCCTCACATGTATGGGAAAGCCGAGCAATCAATAAGAAAGACCACAGAAGAGCTGATGTCTTGCAATTATGGTATTGGCAAAGAATATTGAAAGAATATGGAATCTTATTTGGCCTGCTAGAAGGACAAACCTATTATGGAAGAAGTACAGTCAGAATACTTGTTGGAAGCTAGGATGGTGGGACTTTATGTCAAGTACCTTGGATATGTTATCAGGAAAGACCAATCCCTAGAAAAAGATATCATGCTTGGTAAAGTGACGGCACCAGTAAAAGCAAGGCAGACCCTCAAAGAGCGAGACTTACACGTTGAATGCAAAGTGGGCTCACACAGCAATAATTGTCAGGATGGCACAGGACTGGGTCATATTTCATTCTATTGTATGAACTTTCACTATGAGTCAAAGTCAACTCGATTACACCTCACAACAACAACAGCAACAACTTTGGGAGAAGAAAGGACTGGGGTTGAGAGAACTAATCTTGTGTTAAAAGGCTATTGTGGACTTGCGTTCTACCTACCTTACTGGAATATTGTTTCATGGAGCTGGACTGAGTAGGCATGTGGGACTTGTAATTCATAGGAAATTGTCCCAGGAAAACACCCTATTTTGTTGAAATTTTATCATGATCCAGAAATTACTAAATACACTGTTGTACATAATCATCTCAACCACCCCTGAGTTAGCGATCTCGGTATCTCTATTTTACTTGTAAGAAAATTAAGGCTTAGCCACATGAAGTGGCTTAAGCATAGTTACAATTTGAACTCATATCTGAGAAATGGGTGATGACCTTGGCTTCTGGATCCCATACTTCAGTCAATGGTTAGGAGAGATGCAAGAGGGGAGAGTGTCCAACATTCCAATGCTTGAAAGCGGCCAAAACTAAGCTTCTAGTCGAAGCTTCACTTCTACAGAGACAGGTCACTGCTCCCTCAGAAGATTGGGCTATGACAAGGGAACCAGAGGAGCCTGTGAGGGCAGGCCACAGCACAAGGGCTCATTGGGAAGGTCATACCAATGGCTCAACAGGTAATCCCAGTTCTTGGTGACTTGGTTCAATCTTGGTTCAAACCCACTGTCCTTGAGTTGACTTCCACTCCCAGTACGCCCACAGGACAGAGTTGAACTGTCTAACTGGTTTCCAAGGCTGTGATCTTTAGGGAGGCATTCTGTCACATCTGTCTTCCACAAAGTGACTGGTGGGTTCACACCACTTGTCTTTTGGTAAGGAACCAAGCACTTAACCACTGCCTTGCCAGGGCTCCTTCTGACCAGGCACAGGTTCTCCAAAATGAATTCCAAGCCCTCCACTCCCACTTGTCCAGATTTTGTTGAGTGCTGGGAAAGCCGGAGGGAGGCTGAGACTGAAGGGAAAGGGAAGTTGTGAGAGCCTAGGAGCCCTGGTGGCGTGGTGGGAGATGGGCTGCTAACCTCAGGACTGTGACTCTAACCCCCCAGGTGATCTGGGGGAAAAAGAAGAGGCTGTCTGCTCCCATCAAGTTGCTCAGTTTCAGAAACCCTCTAGAACAATGGTTCTCCATCTTCCTTAGGCTACCACCCGTTCACACAGTTCCTCATGTAGTGGGGACCCAACCATAAAATGATTTTCGTGGTTGCTTCGTCACTATCCTTTTTCTACTATTAGGAATCAGGCGACCCCTATGAAAGGGTCATTCGACCCCCCAAAGAAGTCGCAGCTCACAGGTTGAGAACTGCTGCTCTACAGGATCACCCTGGGTCAGAATCAACCAGACGGCAATGGTGGTCCCCCAACTGCACACTGAAGCCCCTGAGTGGGACTCTTTCCAAACTGTGAGTTGAGGCTCAGAGAGGTCAGTCACACAGAACCTGAGCTGGCTTTAGAAGTCAGATCTGTGTAAACCCAAAAGCCTTCACCTGGCATAGTGTTGGACCTGAGACAGGGCTCGATAAGTGCCGGCTCCTTCTCCCAAGTGCACTGGCCATTCTAAAAGGCACAGCTAGTTGGTCCTCAGCTCGCTCTCTCTCTCTCTCTCTCTCTCTCTCTCTCTCTCTCTCTCTCCCTCCCTCCCTCCCCCTCCCCCACCCAGGGTTTCATTAGGGGGATAAGCAAGACAGGGTTTCATGGGCTGGACCTCTTAGCGTGATCCCGAGGCAAGAGATAAAAGCAGCTCATTTGATGTAACTTCATAAACCCATTTTAATCCAAACATTGACTTTCCTTTGGAACAATCCCCTCCTGGTTCACACATGCAGTGCCTTCACGCCGCTAATACAGATGTATATGGGTCTCTATCGCATGATTGAGATAAAACAGTCCCTTTCTTGTTCCTGTCACTCACCACGATCCTCGCATGCTCTTTCTTCATCCTCTCTGCTCGGCATCACTTACCTGAGTGCCTGCTATTCCCCCACCAGCCAGAACTCAAGGTGAAGGTTTCAAATAATGACAAGTAATAAAGTAGGGGAGATTTAAGCAAATTCAACAGGAAATAATGTGGAGAAATATGATTCGCCCTGGACACCTGACTCTTTTGATCTGCCTTGTCCAGTATATTTTTCTTCTTCTTCCAAATGCTCCTTTGATATTGTGCAAAGCAAAAGCAGATGCTAAAGGACAACCTTCTGTCTTTGTTGGGAAATAATTAGTCTGATCAAGTTGCTTGCTTTTTGATGGACAAAGGAGTCTTTTTAAAGCTAATCATTTGTATTTTCTAAGTCCCTTTAGACATCCCAGCTTTCCTTGGTTTGGGCTTTGAGATGGGAGTTTGGGGAACGAAAAATTTCCCTGAAAAAGAAATCAGGAAGTTTGACCTGCACAGTGCCCTCTCCGTTAACATGACAACGATCACAATTACTTCTTGATCCGAAGTGTGAGGATGAATATGGAGAAGGAGGGTGAATCATTCCTCGTTTTCTAGAACTCACTTTCTCTTTAAGCTCTGCACCTGAGGCGGAATGCCTTTCTTCCTTTGTTTGTTTGTTTTCCAGTTTCAAAGATTCAATATGATCTATACCTATATTAGCTGCAGCTGGGGGCAGGGGAAGCTGTTAGCAAATTCATGAGTCAGGGCTTCTTTTTGTCTTCTCCTGTTTGCTGGATGACAGATGATTTGTGACCATCTGTGAGCTGGTTCCCAGTGTCAGCACATACTGCCTAGTTGTTTAGATCGGCTGTTTATCATGGTGGCATAGTGGACTATGCATTCGGGTGCTAAATACAAGGTCAGCAGTTCAAGCCTGCCAGCCTCTCCATGAGAGAAAGATGAGGCTTTCCGTAAAGGTTTCCAGTCGCCCACACCCACAGGATAGTTCTACAAAGACACTATAAGTTGGAATGGACTCATGTCGGTAAGTTTGGCTTTGGTTGATGGAGATGGGCAAGGTGTGTGGACATCCACCTATGGTGCTGCAATCTTGAGGATATCCACGGTCTACTGAAGTCATGATTCTGTACAGGTGTTCATCTGAGAGTTGGGCTCAGAGCTGGGCTCAGACCTTTCCTCCTTTGTGATCTGGAGCAGATTGTTTAACCCTTCTGATACTGTCTTGTAGATAAAGGTGAACCATAGAGTATTGAGTAAGGCAAGTCTTCACAGGCTTGCTGTTGTTGACATTTTGAGCCAAGTTACTCTCTTGGGCCTCACTGCCCACCTTAGGTATGACAACCAAAATGTTTCTAGACAAATGTCCTTGCTTCCTCTACTGAAAACCATTGCCGTGGAATTGTCTGGCGGGTTAGATACAATGACCCAGCTTTTAGCCACTGCCCAGGGGCTCTACAAAGGGGAGTTCAAGCAAAATGAGTTGCTGCTGAATTAATAAAACTTTAAATACAAACCTAGTATAAGCTTTTTCTTAGAGCTTCTTAAGGGATCCCTGAATCTCAACTCTCCAGGTTCCCCATCAATCGGTGGGCATTTCTCATTGCCCAGTACATTGTCAGCAGGTTGTTTTTATTTCTGGCAGAGCCCCCCAGCAGCTGTTGCTGTTAGATGTCATCGAGCTGGTTCTGACTCATTGTGATTCTTGAACAATAGAATGAAACACTGCCCCGTTCTGCTCCCACTGCTCCCACTGATGGTTCTGTTTGAGCCCTTTGTTGTAAGCACTGTATCAATTCATTTGGTTGTTTCTTCCTGTCTTCACTGTCCCTTTCCTTCCCCAAGCATGATGTCCTTTTGCAGGGATTGTTTCTTCCTCATAACACATCCAAAGTACATGAGACCATGTCTTCCCATCCATACTTCCAAGGAGCATGTGGGCTGTTTTTCTTCCAAGACAGAACTGTTAGGTTTCTCTGGTGGGAAACACTCTGCTTCGTGGCTTTGCAGGAGAAAGAATTCACGCTTCTAGAACCCTGGTTTGTAATCCAATGGCTTTTTTTTTTTTAAATAAAGGACAGGAGAAATTTCAGGTTTTGCAGTCTCAAAAGAGTATGCGCTATTTCAGGGAAGCATGCCAAACTGTGTGTAAGCCATGCTGGGGCCCACAACAGAATACGGGCAACCTGGTGGGACTGCTGACCTACTTGTGGTGGCCTGAGGCCAGAGAGGCATGGTCCAGTGGGGGCAGGAGCAGGGTCAAGGGGGAAGGGCGTTAGAATAGAAGGGCCGGCTGGACCTCCCCTAAGGTATTTTAGCCTCTGGCTAGGGAGGTGTGGTCAAAAGTGGTTGACTCTATTGGCTGAATCAAGCCCATCTGGAAGGGGTGAAGGGTGAGCCTGAATTGGAGCATGTCCAGTTAAAGTCTTTTTGGGGGGCGGCATCACTGTCCTCTGGTGGTCGTGGGAGCCACCCAGTCTTGCTCCTGGAGAGCCGCTGTTTGATTTGAACCACCAAGCCTGTGGGCCGCAGTCCCGCGCTCAACCACTAAGCCATCGGCCACCGGGGCTCAGGCACCAGTTAAAGTCTTTATGGCTGGCTAAAGCTCCCCAGATTTTTCATTCCCAACCTTCTGTACAGGGCCTTGTGCAGGTATGGGAAGAGACACCTCCCTTTATCACTATTCTGGTACCAAAGAGAACTATTTGTTCTTTTGGCAGTCTATGATACTTTCAATATTCTTCATAAGCACACTAGTTGGAGTATATTGATTCTTCTTCAGTCTTACATATTTCGTGCCTGACTTTTATGTGCATAGAAGGCAATTGAAAATACTATCGCCTGGGTAAGGGGCTTTAATCCTCAAAGTTGCATCAATTCTTTTCAACACTTAAAAGGGGTCTTGTGCAGCACTGTACCCAATGCAATGTGTCTTCACTACTGCTGTCCTGAGTCTTGATTGTGGATCCAAGCAAGATGAAACCCTTGGCATCTTCCATCTCTTCTTCATTTATCCTGATGTCACCTATTTTTTCAATTGTGAAGATCTGGCTTTCCCTGACATTGACTTGCAATCCATACTGAAGTCTTTAATTCTTGATCTTCATCAGAAAGTGCCCCAGATCTTTTTTGCTTTCAGCAGGTAAACATGTGCCATCTGCATGTCTCAGGTTGTTATAAGCCGTTCTCCAAACCTGATGCCATATCCTTGATCTAATCCAGTTTCTCTATTTGCTTAATGTGTTAGTCTGGGTAGACTAGAGAAACAAATTCGTAAGCACCCATATGTATATAAGAGAAGGTCTTCTATAAAGGGTAATTGTGCATTAAGAAAACATCCCACTCCAGTCCGGATGAAGTTCCTAAGCCCAATATTAACCCATATGTCCTACCGCAATGTACAAAATCCTTTAGACTCACGAAACACATGCAATGACTCCCAATGCAGGATGAGCACAGGCCAGTGGATAGAAAGTCAGCTGGATCCAGTGGTGTGGTAAACATCTCAACACCAGCAGTGGTCTCCACATAGCATCTCAAGGTCCAGGCATCTGGCTACATCAGGGTAGGTCCACGTGGCTTCTCCCCCAGGAATGTCTTACAGGGACTCAGCCTTGTCAATCAAGTCTCTCAGGCAGTCAGTGTTGTCAGTAGAAAGTAAGTCTCCAAGAAAGTGAAGCAAGAGAGATAGTGTCTCTGCCTCCAAGAAAGAATTACTACATTTCCCAGAATTCTCAGGAGAAGACCAAGCCCACCTAGAGGTCTCATTGGCTATCTCCAGATTGACAGGCTAGATTCGATCCCTATACGCTTCATCCTCAAATTGACACCAGATTAGGTGACTGCCACACTTACTATATAGATCAAGCAAGGAGGGTGAAAGAACACAACTCTGATGCACACCTTTCTTGCTATTAAACAAGGCAGTATTCCCTTGCACAACTGCCCCCCCCCACCCCAGTCCATGTACAGGTTCCACATAAGCACAATGAAATTTCCATTCTTCTCAAGGTTACCTATAGTTTGTGATGATCCACCACGAGCAGCTTGAAGCAGAGAAGTGGATTTTAAGGTGGGCCCGTGAATGAGTGGAATCCTCTCACCCGATCCAAAGGCAACAGGACAGAATTTCTAGACTAGGACCAGAAATGGAGGAAATGCCCACAGGTCAGCTACCCTGACGAGTTGAGTTCTCCCAAGTAGGCCATAGCATCCTTGTCCCTTCATGAGACCTTGTGTACAGGCAGAATGGACAAAACTGCTCCTGGGGGTCTCAGGCGGAGGTTATAAACTCTTGTGATGCAGGGTGAAGGGCAGTGGTGGAAGTGATCTGAACTACTGCGATGAGGACATATAAAGGACATCTCCTTTGGATATTTTAGCTCTAGTTAACTTTTATCAGTTGGTGGTCTGGTTTGCAAAAGGTTAATGGAACTTGAACACTCACTCTGTGCCTGGCACCTTCTGTCCTGGAAGTTAACATGTTTATTGTTCCAAGGCAAGGTGATGGGTCACTGGAATTTAAACCCAGACCTGCCCACTGCAGAGCTTCTTATCCACCTCACTGATTTACATTGACTGCCTCAACCCTCACAACAAGACTTGTAGAATGCTTACATTTTGCTGGAGTCTATGTAAAAGACTTACATACTTCCACCCTTTTAATCCCCATCAGATCCTCTGAGGAGACCACCATTATCATACTCATTATAGATGAGGAAACTGAGTGAAAGGTAAGTTAACCTGAAGGTTTCCAGACTGGTTCATAGCCAAATAACCCAACCCAACTCACCGTCATCCAGCCAATTCTGCCTAAGCAACTGGCATTGTGTTTCTGAAAGCCCAGTCTTTCTCCCAAGTTGCTCAGCTGGTAGTTTTGAACTGACTACCATGCTGATTGCCTCCCAATGCTAACTGCTACACCACTGGGGCTCCTACAACAGAAATAGGCACTGGGAATTGGAAGCAGCTTAAATTTCTGCTTAGGCATCTCTGAAGGCAGCTGTAACTGGTTAGCTTCTCTGGCATCTGCATTTAAATGCAGATTAAATGCAAATTAAAGCAAGAGGTCCCAACAGAAGAAAGAGAGGGAATGCCACCTCCCATGTTGCTGGCCCAACCCCTCCATCCCCATGTAGCTCCAAGGTATGCATTGCATCAGCTTGGGGCTTAGCAGTAAATTCATCTCCTTCCTTCATTTCCCTCCAAGGACAATGAATAATAATAATTCAAAGCATAGCAAAGAAGCTACATTTGCATGGTGCAAATTTTCAAAGTGCTTAGAGGTGACCTGATTTTACCTTTAAATGGCCATGGGCAGGAGGTGCTTTCTGAAAGACGAAGAAGTCAAAATACAGAAGTGCAGATACTTGACCTCAAACCCACTGCATTTTCCCAGCAGCTACATTTGGTTGGTGGAGTGGGCTACTCATAAGGCTGCTAATGGCGAAGTTAGCAGTTCAGCATTCCCAGTGGCTGCACGGGAGAAGAAGGAGGCTTTCTGGTCCCCGAAAGGGTTACAATCTCAGAAACCTAACAGGGCTGCTCTTTTCTGTCCTCTAGGGTGCCTGTGAATTGGAGTAGACCTAATGGCAGTGTGATTTTTCCAGGGAGGGGTAGTGCCAGGGAAAGATAGGACTTTTTTCACAATTATATCTACTCCAAAATAGTAAGCAAATATTACTAACCATTTGCCAACATCTGGTGGGAGGTCAGAAGCTTACAGATAGTCTCCCTAAAGGTTTCAGCTATGAAGAGACCTTCATCTCTCACAGTCTCTCACACAGAAGATAAGGCTGACTCCCTGCTGTTAGAACAATGGGCCACTCTCCCTGAAAGCTTTGGTTAAACCAGTCTCCAGCCCAAGGGCAGCTAGCGCTAGGCCATCAGGAAACTTGGGTCTGCCCATCTCATCAGATGTAGACCCCCATAACATTCCTCTCCTATTGCCTGTATGCCCCTAGACGATCCCTCCCATCATTTTATTACCTACAGCACCACTCTGCCCTTGAATGTATGTCCTTTTCTGTAATTTGAGGCTTCCACATCCCAAGAAAGGATATTAAGAAGGCTTGTTTAATAATAAAGTACTCTCTTACTCCACATAGACCACCAGGTGAGGCTGAGGTGAGCACGCTACCATGAGATGAGTCTATTATTTCTCTTTTTCTCATACTCTCTATGACTTTTCTATATTAATTAAATAATTATCGCCGTGCAATTGCGCCTACCGAACCCTTGATGCTAATGTCGGAGGCTGGTTCCTCTGGCAGTAAACTCCCAGTGGTTAAGGCCAAGGACTTTGAAGACACGCAGACTTGGGTTTGAGCTCTGGCCGTAGCCCTCACCATGTATGTGACAGTGCATTCTTCTTGACTTCTCTCTGAGCAGAGATTTCTCACCAACAGAATGAAGATGGAGATAATAGCAATGGCTTCCCTGGGTCAATTTGTGATCATTTGAGGTTATCCATGGAGGATACAATGCTTGGCATAGAGGGAAGGTGAGCAGTTATTCTTATGAGGCTTAATTAATGAAATAGGGACAGGGATGTCTTCTTGTCTATTTCTAAAGACTCTTTCTCAGTCTCAAGACTTATGCATTTCCAGATCACAGAGTCTCTTTTATATACAATCCTCTGTTGAGTAGAGAAGATGGCACAGTTCTGAAACAGGCAGAATTTGATGAGTGGTCGTCCCACCTTTGGCCCACAATTTCCCAGTCAAGATAGCATATTGTTTATGAACCTGGCTCAAGATGAAATCAAACAGGCTTAAGTGTCAGGCTTAACACCTACTAGTATATGGCTTTGGGTAAGTTGTGTAACTGCTCTGAGCTTCAATTTCCTTCTCAAGAAAATTAGAATGATGCCTCGTTGGGCTGTTGTGGGAATTTAGTGAGCATAAGACATGTGGTCTGTGTAACATGCCTGACACACAGTAAGCTCATAGAACTGACTTGGTTTTCCCACAAGTCCATAGTACTCTATTTCTCTCCCAGTGGAGGTGAACTTAAGTAGTCCCACCAGTCAGCAAAATGTCCTTTCCCTTCCTTCTTCTCTTTCTTATGGGAAGATGACTAAGAAAAAAAAAAGTAATTAGTTACTCCTGAAATGGCCCATAATGGTTCCTGTTCTCACCTTGATGCATTAATGTTTTTCTATACTTCTTAGAATTTTTCCATCAAGAAGTACTGATTTTTTTTTTTTTGGGGCATCACTGCTCTTGGTGGTGGGAGTAGGAGGCCCAGCCCCACTGCTGGAATTGAACCTTCATCCCAGTGGGCCGCAGTCCCGCACACAACCACTACGCCACCGGGGCTCAGCCCCGAAGTACTGATTCTTTATGATAATCTCCCCATTGATCCTGAGGAGCTCTGGGTACTGCCCCTTTTAGCCTGAAGTGTATTTTTGGGGCTTCTCAGAGGCTTGGTGGCTTGGCTTCCTTTGCTGAACAGTTATGATCCCTTCTTGGTCTCTCTCTCTCTTCTCTCTCTCTCTCTCTCTCTCTCTCTCTCTCTCTCTCTCTGGAGTGGTCATGGTGTCAAAACTGGCTCACTCCACATAATAGAATTATGAATGGAATTTTTTTCTCTCTTTCTTTCTCTCCTTTGATTTCGTTTCCTTTTTGTTTTGTCTTCATTCTTGCTGTTTGTCTGCTTATATAAGATAGACATGAGAAGCAAGCCTGAGGAGAAAGCAACAAGCCCAATGTTTCTGGGCCACTTGGGGGGAGGAGCAGGCGGGGTCAAGGGAACAGTGTGAAAAAAATGCCATAGGGAATTAAAATAAACAGCAAGAGGCATGTAGGGACCCTGGTGGTATTGGAGCAACAGTAATCTACCTGAGAGGAATTACTGAGAGGCAAATGAAGGGTGAACGTGATGGTGGGGCCGGAGGGAGATAAGAGGAAACAAAGGAAAGATCTAGGAAGCAAAATCATTGATAGAGGTAGAAACATTGTTGAGTTCAAATGCAAATATATTAATTCATAAAAATAGAGGTATTGGCCTATGTGCATATATTTATATAGCAATCTACTGAGGAAGTGGATGGACTTTGGGTCTCTGCTCATGCCCTCCCTCAACACAAGAACACTTTGTTCTAACAACCTGGTATTCTGTGATGCTCACCCTCTCATGTGATGATTTTATTCAGAATGGGTGAATAAGTAAATGCAGTAAAGAAAGCTGATGGTGCCCAGTTATCAAAAGATATAACATCTAGGGCCTTAAAGGCTTGAAGCTAAACAAGTGGGCATCTGACAGAGAAGCAACGAAGCCTACATGGAAGAAATGACCGATCTGTATGGTCAGGAGGTGTCAACAGGATCAGGTATCACACATCAGAAGACCCAAGACAAATAGTCATATTGTTGAAAATGAGGAAGGTCGGAGTGGTGACCCCAAGCCCATGTACAGACAATTGGACATCCATTCACAAAAGGGTCACAAGGAAGGAAGGAATCAGCCAGGGTGCAGTATAACACTGATGAAACACAACATAGTCTTCTGGTTCCTTGAGGATTCCTCACCTCCAATATCAAGACCCCAGCTCTCCCTTACAAATCTTGTTAGACTGGGAGCATGTATACTGGTAGAGATAAGAGTTCTTGACACAGATAATCCCTCAGTAATAGAATGAGAGTGGCAATACCAAGAGGGTAGGGGAAAGGTGGGGGAAAGGGACAGAAAAGGGGAAACCCATCACAGTGATCAAAATATCACCACCACCCACAAAAGGAGAAGAACAAAAGAAATGTGGGTGAAGGGAGACAGCGGTCAGACTAAATGATGAAAATAATAATAATTTTTAATTTATCAAGGGTTTAAATGGGTAGGAAGGTGGGGGAAGGAGAGGGGGGAAGGAGCTAATACCAAGAGCTCAAACAGAAAGAAAATGTTTTAAAATGATGATGGCAACATATGTACAAATGTTTTAGATACAATTGATGTGTGGATTTTTATAAGAGCTGTAAGAGCCCTCAATAAAATAAATAAATTAATTAAGTTTAATAAAAATAAATAGGTCATAAAATAGCAAACAAAACAAAATAAGGGAGGGTCCTTTCTCTACAGCCATAGCTCTGATGGACAGAAACAAATGTTAGAATTTTATGCTTTTGAAAAACTTCATGACCACTAAGCACTGAGACTCCCTTCAAGTCAGGATTGCACTCACAATATAAACATAGAACCTGCTTCAAGACATTTTTAGCTCTGATTTAAAATTTATGTATCACTATGTGTATAATTTGGAGGAAGGTGTCCCCCCTACTCTGAACCTTAGTTTTTATCATCCTGATGGGGCAGAAACGTAAGGTGATCTCTAAAGTCTACCCCAACCTACATATATTTTGCTTCTGCCATGCCCTCTATAAGGCAGGGATAAAACTGATTGATCCCAAGATCTAGAGTAGTGATCCAGCTCCACTACCTCTTATGTCTCATCCTCATTCCTGTCTACTTTTTGATTAGGAAGATTTATGACAATGGATTTTACATTCTTCCCAGAGCTCACTTTACCCATTTTCCAACAATATCCTTCACATCAGGTTGGCTGTGGTGGGTGGTTTACAGTACAGGGTTCAGAATTCAAAGGTTCTTCCTGCCACTTACTAGATATGAAATAGAGAACTCTTGCTTATTTTAATACTCATTCCTTCACCCATCCTGCAAACATTTCTTGAGAGCTGGTCTTGGTGCTGTGGATACAGTGATGAACAGGACAGACATCACCTTTGGAAAAGGTTTGACTAGCCAAGTGTGACCAACACTAGGGCATGGGAAGGCTTGAAGACTCCTAACAACAGCTCCCGCATGCAATCTGGGTAGGAAAGAGGAGGGTTCAGGAAGCCTTCCCAGTGAAAGGGACTGGAGATTGACTAGGAAGTAGAGGAGTGAGGAAATGTGCCAGGCAGAGATCAGCGTATGTAGGCACCTTGTACTCTAAGACAAATGAAGAGAAGCTCAAGTAACAGGGAAATAGAACGTGGAAACCATTTGTCAGTTTGTCCTACGGTCCTGATTGGCTGAGGTGATGCTGGCAGATGTCACTGGTATTTCCACAAAGCTTCCAGACCAAGCACGGACTGTGAAGAAGGAAGAGGCTGTCCATTTTTGAGGAAATGGCGACTGAAAACCTTATGAATAGGAGTGAAACGTCAGATACTGAAAATGTCAGGAATAGCTATAGAACATTGCCGGAGATAATGCTGCCAGAAGATGAACAGCTCATGCTGGATTCCCTGCCAGTCAATGCTGACTTCCAGCAAACCTGCTGGAGGTAGCTGAGACAGTCACTGTTTACAGGGGCTGTAAACCCAGTCTTTCTCCCACAGAGATGTTTGTGGGTTTGGACTGTTGACCATGTGGATTGCAGCACGTGTAACCCTTACACCAGCAGGGTTGGAAGGCACACAGAAAATGACTGAGAAGGAGCTGCCTTCTCAAAGTAGAATCACTCAGAAGGAAATGGTAAAGTTTTCAGATTTTCATTTGCTGGGGTGGGGTGGGGGTGGGGGGAGCAGCAACGTGACTCAAAATGAGAAGCAATCACTTTTAAATTTGACTAGTAATTGAGACATGGTATGTCATAACATGAAGCTAAGAAAACTGCAAATCACAAAAATGAAATTGAGCACAAAAACATGCTAGGCATTCCTGAGCTGGACTAGACTGGCATGAGCCCTTTTGAACCAGATAATCACATGGTTTCCTATGCTAGTAATGACCAATTCAAAAGAAATGGCATCATCCTTAAATAGGACATTTATCTTTATGTACAATGCTGATTGTGATAGGATAATATCTATGCACATACAAGGAAATCCAGTCAATGTGCCTGCTATTTAAAAGCATGCACCAACCACTAAAGCTAGAGAAGAAAAACTTAACAATTCTACAAACTTCTTCACCCTGAAATTTGATCAAACATGCAACTAGGATGCAATGATAGTTACTGGAGATTGTAAAATGTTAGAGACAAAGAGGAAGGGTCAGTAGTTGGAAAATATGACCTTATTATTGGAAACGCAGTTGGAGATCACATGATAGAATTTTGCAAGCCCATTGACATCTTCATCATAATACTTTTTTCAACAGCAAAGATGGTGACTACACCCTTGAACTTTTTCAGATGGAATACACAATAATCAAATTGACCACATTTATGATGGTCACAATGATGGAGAAGCTCAAGATCAGCAACCAATGTAAGTAGCTTAATATCTGCCATCAAAATGAAGCCAGGAGATGATTGGAACAGACCATCAATTGCTCATATACATGTGACATTGAATAAAATTAAGACAAGTCCACGAAAGCCCAAAGATGATCTTGAATGTATCTCATTTGCATTTTGAGAACATCTAAAGAATAGATTTGACTTATTGAATACTAATGACCAAAAAATCTGATGAACTGTGGGGTGACAACAATAACATCAGACATGAAAAAAGTAAAAGATCAAAGAGAAGAAAGAAAAGGTCAAAGTGGATGTCAGGAGAGATTGAAACTTGCCCTTGAAAATAGAATAGCTAAAGCAAATGGAAAAATGATGAAGTAAGAGAGCTGATCAAGGGCAATTCAAGAAGACAAAATAGTATGACGGAACGTGCGAAGATCTGGAGTTTAAAGCCAAAGAAGAAGAACACAGCATATATCAAGCTGAAAGAGCTTAAGAAAATCTTCAAGCCTCAAGTTGAAATATTGAAGGAGTCTATGAGCAGAATATTTCAAGATGTAGAGAGCATTAAAAAACAAAAAGGTGGAAGGAATATGCAGAGTCACTGTGCCAAAAAGAACTGGCCAGTATTCAGCCATTTCAGGAGGTTGACCAATGATCAATTTGTTTATTCTGATGAGGAACCAATAGTATTAAAGGAAGAAGTCTAAAGTACAATGAAGACTTTAGCAAAAAAGCAAAGCAAAACCAGGCACCAGGAGTGGATGAAATACCAATGGAAACATTTCAACAAGCCAATGAAGCAGTGGAAACACTCATTCACTTATGCCAAGAAGACAGCTACTTGGCTAATGGACCAGAAGTTATCCCTATTTGCACTCATTCCAAAGGAAAAGGACCAAACAGAAGGTGTAAATTATGAAATCATTAAAATCACATACATGTAAAATTTAACTAAAGACCATTTAACAAGAATTGTAGCCATACATCAACATGGGGTGGCTAATAATTCAAGCAGACTTCAGAAGAAGATATGGAATAAAGAAAATCATTGCTCATGTGAGAGGAATCCCAGCTGAAAACAGCGAACACCAGAAAAATTACTTGTGCTTTGTTGACTATGCAAGGGCATTCATTTTTTGTGAATAGTAACCAGCTATAGGTAGCATTGAGAAAAATGGAAATTCCAGAGCACTTTGTTGGGCTCATGTAGAACTTGTACGTGGACCAAGAGGCAATCATTCAAACAGAATGAGGGGAGACTTACTGCATGGTTTAAAATCAAGATAGGTGAGTGTCAGGATTGTATCCTGTTATTGTCTATTCAATCTGTGCAAATAATCAGAGAACCCAGATTCTATGTGGAAGAACCTGGCATCAGGGTAGGAAGAGGGCTTATTAACAATGTTTTAATACAGGTGATACAATTTTGTTTTCTGAAACTTAGGAAAACTTTCTGATGAAGATTTAGTATTAAACACTTCAATATAGATTACCACTCAATATAAAGAAGGCCAAAATCGTCACAACTGGATTAATAGATAACAGTTATGATAAGGGGAGAAGTGGTTGGGTGTGTCAAGGATTTTGTCCTCCTTGGATCTACAGTCAATGCTCCTGGAAGCATTAGTCAAAAATTCAAATGACAGTGAAAGTACCGATATCGTGAGAGCAGGGAGTTTGTGGGGAAAGGTCGGGGTGAGGGGGGGAAGGGGGAACCCATCACAAGTTGTATATATAGTAGTGCCCCCAGGGGGACAAATAATAGAAAAGTGGATGAAGGGAGACAATGGATAGTGTAAGACACGAAATAACAATAATTATATATATTTGATCAAGGATTCACCAGGGTGGGGAAAAAATGAGGAACTGATACCAAGGACTCAAGTAAAAAGAAACTGTTTTGAAAATGTTGATAGCAACATATGTACAATTGTCATTATTATATTGTTGAATGACAGATTGTTATAGGATTTTAAAGAGGTGCCCAATAAAATGGTTAATTAAAATTTTTTCATATGACAGATGACATTGAGTAAATCTGATGTACAACATCTCTTCAATGTGTTGAAGAGCAGAAATGTCACATTGAGGACGAAGGTGCGCCTGACCCAAGCCATGGTATTTTCAATTGCCTTTTATGTAGATGAAATTGGACACTGAATAAGAAGACTGGATTCTTCAATCAATTTATTTCAAGTATAGTGCTGGCAAAGAATATTGAAAGTACCACAAACTGCCAAAAGAATAAGCAATTCTGTCTTGGAAGAAGTACAGCCAGAATTCCCCTTGGCAGCATAGATGGTGAGCTTTTGTCTAGCATACTGATCAGGACAGACCAGTTCCTGAAAAAGGACATCAAGTTTGGTAAAATAGAAGGCCAGTGAAAAAAAGAGGAAGCCCTTCAATGAGATGGAGTGACACTGTGGCTGCAAAAAATGGCTCAAAAATAGTTGTAACAATGGCACAGTATCTGGCAGTATGTCATGCTATGGTACCTAGGGTCACTATGCGTCAAAACTGATTTGATAGCAGTTATAAACAGTGGAGATGATGGTGCAAATGGTTAAGTACTGAAGTACTAACCAAGAAAGGTGGGCAGTTCAAATCCTCCCAAAAGTTTCTTGAAAGAAATACCCGATAATCTACTTCCAAAAGATCACAACCATTCAAAATGCTAGGAGCACAGTTGAAATCTGCAGCACATGAGATCTCCAACTCCATAAGTGGGAATTGGCTGTATTTAAACTGGAATTGTGAGAAATGTTGGGGTTTCTCACATGAAATACCGTTTTTCATTTACGTTGTAATTGGTGCACATGATGTGACTATTGATGCCAGGAGGAGGTCCAGTAGTCTGGGAGAGATGAAAGAGGACTTTTACATCTTATATTTAAGGTATAAATAGACAAATATCTATAAGCAAACATCAGACAAAAGTGTAGCTACCATGAAGACTATACTGTTCCATTGAAGGTGGAACAATGGTTAATGTGCTCGACTGTTAAATGTAGGCTGGAATTCACCCTGAAGTGCCTTAGCAGTCAGTTCTACTTCTGAAAAATCAGTCACTGAAAACCCTAGAGAGGGGTTGAGCCCCGGTGGCGTCATGGTTGAGTGCGGGACTGCAGCCCATGGTCTTGGTGGTTCAAATTCAGCAGCGGCTTTCCAGGAGCAAGGCTGAGTGGCTCCCATGACCACCAGAGGGCAGTGATGCCAACCCCCCCCCCCCCACAAACCCTAGTGAGTACAGTTCTACAGTGACACATATGGACAGACATGAGTCAGATCTCTATGACAACTGGTTTGTTTTCTTCTCTTAGTAAGAAATGGGACCCGAGAAAGATAGATAGTCAGGCCAGGAAAGGGATTTGTCAATTAAATTAAGGAGAATAGTCTTAATCCCCAAATCAATAGGAACCCCGAGGACAAGGTTAAGAGGGGGAATGGCATAGTTGCATTTACATTTTGGAAAATCCAGCTGCAGTATGGAGACAGGCTTATGCCGGGTGATGAGGCAGGGCGAACTGGTGGAGGTTGCAGCCATAATCTACGCAGAAAATTCTAGAATGAAAGCTGCTTGGGAGCAGAGATCTTCCTTTATTTTGTTTGCTGATATCTCGCAAGTACTTAGAATAGCATCCCAGGCGAGCAGTAATTACTTAGTCCAGTGGAATGGCAAACTGTGGCTCACCAGCCATATGCAGCTCTTTCAGTGTGAACGTACGGCTCTGAAGTATCATTGAAAACATTTGAAGATTATTATTTCAGATCATGGTGATTCCATTTGTATGGAAAATCATATATAAGGCTCTTCAGTGATTTTAAATTTGTTAGGAGAGACAAGATCGGTTCTTTGGTTGCAAGAGTTTGCGGACATCTGACTTACTCAATGATAATCGCCAGATTTGGGTGATAGAGAAGCATGGATGTAGATTGGAGAGCAGTTTCTGTATCAAAGGAAAAAAATTGGTAGTTGATTAACGAGGGTTAAACATGATCCCATCCTCTTGTCTGGACAATAGTTTGGTAGAACTCAGTGACATTCTCTCAAGCTATCTTCAGTTTCTTCATCTTTAAAAGGGGACCATCATCCCTCATGTCTCCAATATGTAAAGTGTAGATCCTCGTGTTGGACTGCCATTGAGTCCATTTCAATTCAAAGCAATGTTATAGGTCAGAGTAGAACTCCCCCTGTGGTTTCCAAGGTTATAAATGTTCACAGGAGCAGATAACCTCTCTCTTCCCTATGGTGAGATATCCTTGAGGGTTTGGCCTGCTTCCAAGGTATGTGAACACTGGAAAAGCTTGCTTGCTTTTTTCTGGATCTAGAATCTACATGTAGCTCTGATTCTTTGACCTTGAGCCAGCAGCGTGCGATATTGCCCGTGGATTCTGGGAGCCATCAGTAGCTCACCATCCTATCCATGGACTTTAGATTCATTCATCACTACAGCCATAAGCCTGCCTTCTGACCTGCTAATCAGTCTTGCTGTCTGATACTCCATGAACTTGGAACTAAGTGGATTCTTTCCTTGTTATCAACTTCTCTGCCTATAAGCTTCATTGGTTTTGCTTCTGTCAAGAACCCATGGGAAGCAATCAGTATGTTGATGCTATGCTCTTCTTATTCAGATCCAACCTCTGCTTCTCACAAGCATAAAACCCACACCCACATTTCTCCAGGGCCACTGGGTCTGAAGTCCCCGGAGATGGTGATGGTAGCAGTGCAGCCTGACAAGTGAAGACTGTTTAGCCGCGAAATGAAACAAGCAACCATGGTCACTAATAGAAGCCTATTTTCTAAACTGGAATTGTAGCTCTCTGTAAGACTCAGTCACTTGCAAACCTGCTCCTTGATGAGTTGTTCTGCTTGTTGTCTGCAGGAAGAATGCATCTGGGCAGAAGAGGGCAGGGGTAAAGCTCTTTGTAGCTAAGGAGAGGGATGGATATGGTAGCGGCAACGAACAGTGTTCATGCTTTAAACTCGAAGTTCTCCTGTGATGCTGTTACTGGAAGACCATTCCCCTAGTTCTAAGGAGAAATCCCACCCAGGTGTGGGTGGGGATGATGTTGAAGCTGCAAGTTTTGATGATAAAGAGACAGCCAGAGTGTTAGAATCAGCAAGTTCCCCAGAGCCCACACCACCCTTCCCCTTTGGAACTGAGCAGCAGCTTCATGTCACACACACATTGTGCCAGCATGGAGAATACACAGTCCCTGCCTTTTGAACAGCCGGGTTGACAATGACAGTCCCATAAGATGGGGGCAAAGGTGCCCCCGGTGATGCATCCAGTTCATGCTCAGCTGCCAACCCAGCGAGTGGTACTGCAGAAGAAAAGGCCTGGTGGTCTGCTTCTATAAAGATACAGCCGAGGAAAAACCCCATGGGGCAGTTCTATTATGTAGCAGTCAGAGTCGCAATGAGCTGGGGACAGACAGATTCGATGTCAAGTAGTGGCAACATGGTCAGAGCAAGTCCAGAGCCCTTGTTGTTCTGGTACTTCAGCTGTCACCTCATTGTACCTGTTATGGGAGCATCCCTGAGATGGAATCTGCCCTTCTATCTCATCTCCCATCATGTCTTCTGTCCATTCCTCCTTATTTCCATCTCCTTCTTTGCACAGACCCAGCTGGCACCTATTTATCAGTTACTTTCTGTGTGTTGGGCAGAACACCAGGCACTGAGGTTTGAGTGGAGGACCAGAGCAGACAAGGCTCCTGCTCTGTGAGATGCTGACGGTACAGTGAGGGGAAAGGGAGGGAGTAGGGGTCGGGTGGAGAGACAGCCACAAAACATCCACACAAGTAAATGTCAAGTGACAACTGGGGTCCTTAGACAGAAGCTAGACTGGGAAAAAGCTCGAGTGACCCCCATGGGGATACTTGCAAAGTCATGGAAGGCTGGCCTACCTGGAAGACCAGAGGTTGGTATCACCCGCTGCTCTGTGGGAGAAGCATAGGTGTCCCTGGAAAGGTGTACAGTCTTGGAAACCCTATGGGACAGTCTCACACAGCCCAGAGGGTCCTTATGAGTTGGAATCAACTCGATGATAGTGGGTGTACTCTGCCCCATAACCTTTAATGCCTCCAGTTGACAGCCACCAAACCCAGTCGGGAGACTGGCCCAGTGATACAATTCTCCAAAGGGCACAGCCTCGAAGTCCCTTTGAAGGGTGGACCTGGTGTAGCCCAGTAGTGAGAGAACCATCAGCAGGACCCCAAGGCTGATTCTTAGGAGGGATAGGACAGCGATACCACCTCCTGCCACCTTCTTCCCACTTTTGACACCAGCCACCCCCCACAGCATTCGATGCCTCTTTGGGGTTGAACTCTGTTGGGTTCCATAATGCATTACAATAGCTCTCCAGAAGTCACAGACCACACTTACAATTATTAGGGAAGTTACAGGTTTACAATTCAGGATCAGAAACAAGGCAGGGTGCTGTCTTTCAATCAGGTCAGGCCCTTCTCTGACATGTCAACAGGCAAATCAGCCTCTCTCTGGCCCTCAGTCCCTTCGCCCCTTAGGCCTCTTTGACTTTGAGGACCTCGTTGCCTCTTCTCTGCTCAGGCAAGACAAGACGCACTATTCAGAGACACCGTACTCTGCCCGTGAGAGTAGGTGTACAATCACTTGTCTCCTTCACTCTGTGGATCTGAGAGGCTCGCTCTGCCAAGTGTCCAGAGCTATCCCGCTCCACCTTCCTGCATGAAGGCAAAGTCACTCAGCACTCTCTTTCCTAATAAGCCCACCACACTCACTCCTGCCAAGTTCCAATTCTGCTGCCATGACTTCTCTGTGGCTGCTTCTTACCATCTCTCTCCAAAGTCTAGAGCAAGAGTCAGGAGACTGCAACTCTTGAACCATAGGAGGCTCTTTGCATGTGTACTTGTGGCTCTGATATAAAATAGAACATCTTTAAAGGATATTATTCAGATTGTGGTGATTTCCTTTATTTGTAAAAACACATTTATGGTCCTCGAATAACTTTTAAGTTGTTGTGAGGAACAGGATGGGCATGTCCATCTCAGAAGTTGGCTCACCCTTGGTCTAGAGGGTTGCCTGTGCGAGGGTCCTAAATCCAGAAGATGTGCTCTCCTCCTGGCTCCTTTTGCTCGGTGACAGTGGGGTCCCTCCTTTCTGGTTCTGGACTGGTCTCTTTTAAGCCTAGTGGGATGGCAAAATGGGCAATTCTTCTCACTAGGGTTCCATACGCCTCATTTGCTTGGTCCCACCCTCACAGGTGTCCAGGAAATTATTTTCAGGCTCCTTTTTCAAATACAGTTTTATTGTATTTAATCCACATATTACGCAATTCAATAGTTAATTCATGACAAGAATTGTATAATCATCACCACAATCAATAACAACTTATCTTCACTATTAGCAAGGTGTCCAGTCCCCCTGGTGAGCCCCTGTCAGCTCACTGATTTGCTTACTCCCACTCAATCATGATGTGAAAGTCCCCAAAACTATATGGCTATGGAGAGCTGTCATAAGTAATTCACCACACTGCAGAAGAAACAGATTGACTATACACAGAGGGTGTCCTTGAGTCCCAATCAACTCCAAGCAATGAACAACCCCAGCCACACCACTCTCCACGGACCCTCATGGCTGGGTGATCAGAGTAGGGGGAGATTCTTCCCTTTATCAGTTTCAGCTTGGCGTGGCCTCCGTGCATCTTTTCCTTTTGAACTCACCTAAGTATTCTTGTCCCTGGATATTCTTGCCCACCCTCATCTTGATGATTGCTTTCGTGTATTATGATGGTGATGGGCGCCCGTCCTCCTACCCCAATCTGCTGACTCCTCCAGGAAAGGGTTTGGATTTTATTTCTTTGTGTGTCCTGTGTGCTGAGCAAGCATCTGGAAGTATGAGATGCTTGGTTAATGGGATAGTTCCATAATTTCATGTTTCTTGAAGATATATAAAAGTGTAGGGGTGGAGTTTAGCCTGTCAATCAGGTCACAGCCTGATGACCTCCCTTGGAGATGCAGCCCACATAGAGCCCTCTCTGGAAGTTTTTCTTTCTCTCCCTCTCTCATCCTTGACCTTCCTGCTCACTGACCCCGAGAGCTTCTGGAGCCCCTGCGGCGTTTTCCACCAACCTTGGATCCACATGGCTTTGCACACACCAGTCTGCGATCTTCCTGCCTTCTGCCATCATTGCAGGTGGTTGGGTGAGTCTGAAGACTAGTAGATTTACGGACTTGCATTGGATGGGGCTGGGCTGTTTTCTTGAGCTATGATTACTTCTTGATAGGAAGCTCTTTCTTACACATATCTGAGTGGCATTGGGTTTGTTTTCATGGTCAACGGGCCTCACATGGGATGAGTGAGCAAAGGGATACACGATTGCCACTGAAGCCACGTCGATGGCATGGGAGCTATTCCTCCCTGTAGGTTTTAACACACAGTTGGTTTAGCTCCTCCTGTTCAAAATGACTTGTTTTGAAAGAGAGTGGGAATGACAATGTAAAGAGTACTAAACTTCGTAAGCATGAAAAACAGTCTGCTAACAGTGGTTATCTCTGGGGGAGAGAGAGGAAGGGATAGGGGGTGGCTTTCACTTAGGCCTTCTTATAGACTTTGAAAGAAGAAAAGTGGTGTGATAATGGGCGATTTTTGCTTTCATTGTGTTTGGAGGATTTTTTCACATGAAACATTTTACTCATAAAAGTTCTAAAGTGTGTTCTTAAAAGGAAAAAATGAATAAATAAGAGGCACCATCCTAGAATTGGTCCCAAGTCCCTTGGGTGACTTGAGACAGGCTACTTATCCTCTCAGAATGCATGAACATGGGCTGGCACTGGCACCATGCATCTGGCCCCATTGAACGTCACAAGGGGAAATGAGAATCTCCAACAGCAGCATCAGTTCAGGGATGATTCCCTTGAGGCAGGGTCAGACATATGTCTTCTCACCAATCTTTTTACCAACTTTACTGTTCCTCCCATGGCCCTCTCAACCTCTTTTCTGGGCTTGATGATTTGTTATAATGGCCACGCAGAACTCACAGATAATACTCACAATCATGGGATTCCTTAGGGAAGTTACAGGTTACGACTCAAGATCAGGAATGAATCAGGTCAAGACAGCAGTTTTTCAGCCATGCCAACAGGCAGGCCTCTTTCTCACCCCTCGGCCCCTTGGCTCATTGGCCTGGTTTCTGCTCGGCTTGGATATGTGATACTAAGCTCTTTTGGTCTGTTAATAAATGCTCCGAGGCACCCCACTCTGCTAGTAAGCCTTAGCCCAAAGGCAGTCAAGGCTCTTGCTCTGTGGACTGGCAAACCTAGCTGTATCTACAAGGGCCCAGAAGCATTCCCACTCCAAACAGCCTCCTGTCCAAAGGTTCTCAGCTCTCTCTCCTTCCTTGGCTCTGCCAGGTGCCTGGAAGCACCACATTTCACTCATCTTCTAACCGCGTGGACCAGGAAACCCTTCAATCCCCGTCCTCTGCTGCCATCACTTCTCTGCTACTGTTAATCATCTTCTCCAGTGTTCCATTGGTCTCTTTAGGAGGCTCTCAGCACAGAGATCCCACTCCCACAAGATACACACCACTCCCTGCTCTTCTGTGTTAGTGAGAACTACATCCCCTTTCCTCATTTACTCCTCTTTCCTCAATCCATTGGAAGATAAAATATATGACTCCTCCTTATTGATGACTTGACAAAGGGTGGTGAGTAGGAGAAAGGTAACATCCCGCCCTCATCCTGCCTCATAAACAACAGATTCCTGAGTCCCCAGTGGGATTATGATCACAGACATAGAGGACAGACTTTACAATGTATCATGAAATGGAAGATGATTACATCATGGTACAACTGCCGAATTGTCTATTCAGTGAGTAAAAGGAGGGTAGGTGTAACAAGGAAGAGACTGTTTGACTTTGGATGTGTTCCATTGAGCATGTTCCATCCGTTGACTTAGCCATGAAGGCTCAGGATGAAAGAGAGGAGAGAGAGAGAGAGAGAGAGAGAGAGAAGCAAAGCTAGATTAATTCTTTACCACAGATTAGTAAATAATCACAAGTATACCAGTGCCTACCTTGCTTGTTGGGTACTTTATCCAGGCCTGCTGGCCCACAGTTCAAATCCACCATTAGGTCCCCAGGAGGAAGATGAGACTTTCTGTTCCTGTCAAGATTTACAGCCTTGGAAACATCCAGGAGCAGTTCTACAGTCTCCTATAGGGTTGCTGAGAGTCTACATGGCATTGTGTGGCATCGCCATGCTAAGCAGTAAAATCTTTGATATGTGCTTTTTAAAGTACAATTATTTACCCAACAGTCATAAATAAGCATGTAACTTATTGGGTAACCCATCATTGGGAGTTTCTGGATGGTCTGAAATTGTGTGGACTCCCAAACCTGTGGTTGGTACCTATTGTCCTAACCACAGTGTAAGTAGGGATGAACTGATCAGAACCTGACTGAATGAAGAAAAAGATGCTTGATACCACCAAGCAGTAGAAATTGATGCCATTGGCTGGCTTTGTCTTTGCTTATACTCAAAGTTCTAACTGGAACAAAAGTTTCTTCAGAGGAAGGAAGATGCTTATCCTCTCCAAGTCCTGGTTTGACAGGGACAGGGAATCTAAACACTGACTCTGGGTGCTTGTTGGGAGAGTGGAGGATACAGGCATGGAGTAACTATTTGACATGTTTTGTGGGTGCCCTGAGACTGGCAATGAGGGAGATCAAGGAGGAACCTCACTAAATAGAGTCCCCTGTTCATGGAGAGAGAGGGCGGGAAAGATGTTTATAGGATTATACAAATGAGTGGTGAATGTTGACTGTTAACCAGGTGAATAATAACTTCCAGTTCATAATTCATTACAAAGGCTATAACTGAAGAAGTAGACTAAGTGGACAGGCTAGACCACAGTACGGTGGTCAAATCGAAGGTCCCTAAAAGACTCTACAATGCCAATGCATTGTGAGGTCCAGAGCGAGGGAATGACCTTGTTTCTGTTATATGTTATCAGAACCTGAAAGGGTGAACCAAAAGGACTTTAGGAGAACGTAAGGAGATCAGATGGACACCTGCAGAAACCTGAGTGGCTGCCACCTGAGTAGCCTCACCCTAAGGACACTTGCATCTACGGAAGGACGAATTGTTAATGGCTGCTTGGGATGGTAAAATGGGAAGGGGAAACTTAATCCTTGAAGCATGAAAGAGACGATAGTCTGAAGAGTCACGAGAAAGCCTGCGGTGCCATGAATTACTTAATGTAGCCCTTCTTGTCTTTGTGACATCCACACAATGATGAACTGGGATCATGCAAATTAGGTGCATGGAAACTGTGATGGTGTGTGTGTGTGTGGGGTGAGGTGTCACTTTGACTGGGCCATGGATCCCAGCAGCGTGTGCTTCTCCCCCATTCCGTGGAGGACACAGAATGAGGTCTGTGTGTTCTGCACCATAAATCCTGACCTCTTGTGTTCATGAGGCAGGTTGAGAGTGGGAAGTATCTTGAGTTACCACTTTATTAGAGGCTGTGACTGAGTCACCAGACTCACACCAGGCCACGCCTCCCCCCCACCCCCTTGCTTGAGTCTCACCTTTTCCCTTCCAGGACATAAAAGGACAGAGCAGGGAACCCACACAGGGGACTTCCTACCATCCAGAAAGAAGAGTCAGAAATAACACACTTTTTTAGGACTTGGGTTCTGAGAACTCCTCAACCCAGGAGAGAGAGAGAGAGAGAGAGAGAGAGAGAGAGAGAGAGAGAGAGAGAGAGAGCTATAACACCAGAAAATGGGAGAAGTAGAGGCAGAAAAAAGGTGACAACAGAGGCAGCAGAACTCGGAGATGGGAAGGAGTCTGCACAGGGGACTCCTGGCTTACAAGGTGAAATAGATGAACACTGCCAGACACGGGTATGCGGGTATGTTGGCAGAAGTGGGTGCCTCTGGGAACTCCGTTGAAGCAAGGGCTTGTTGAACTACCGAGAGGAGTGAGAGTGAGTTAAGAGCCTTTGGGCAGGAGACCTCCTGGCAGAGCAGGGTGCTTGTGGGCACTTACTGACACAGCTAAAAGAACTTCATACAACCTGAGCAGGGCAGAGACCTGGTCATGAGGCCAAGGGGCTGAGAAGTGAAAGAGAGGCTTGCCTATGGGCATGGCTGGGAAGCCATTGTTTTATAAGGAGATCTTATCAACCCCATGTCATAGATTGAATTGTAGCATCCCAAGTGTATTTCAACTTGGCTGTCGCGTGATTCTCCATGGTTTGGCAGTTACCCGGTGGTATCATTTGGCAGTTGTGTCATGATGTGACCAGTCCCCACGGTGTGAGCTGATGCTTGACCAGCTCATCAATGGAAAGCCCGATAGGGCAGTTTCCCTCGGGTGTGACCCGCAGCACCTTTTATCTTATAAAAGAAGCAGGGTCAGAGCACAGGTTTTGAACCTAGTCCCTGTCCTGAGAACTTCCTAGAACCTCCAGGGAAGATTGATACCAAGACACATGAAGACTCCAAGAGATGCTGGTCTCTCCCCCACCCTTCCCCAAACCTAACCCCAGAGATGCCAGTCTTAAGGGCGCTGAAAATAAACGCCTTCTCCCAGAGCCGACAGGAAAAGAAAGCCTTCTTCTAGAGTCTGCACCCAGAATTTGAACTTCTCATCTTTTAAATGGTGAGGAAACAAACGTGTTTGTTAAAGTCATCCACCAGCGGTATCGCTGTTGCTGCAGAATAGAGAACCAATTCAAGCCCATAGACATGCGCATGACCTGAATTCTGTGTAGCCATTGCAACAGGAGATCAAACCATTGCAACAGGTGATCAAGTCCAAAAGAGAAAAAGAAAGTGGTGTGGTTGGGGCAGTCGATGTCAGCATTGGTGCCAAAGTGAGTGAGGGGAGGCATGTCCAATCTCCACTTTTCAGGAATCATGTTGACCCTCCCCATTGCAAAATTGGAAGGCTAGATGCATGGGAACTGTGGGGAATGGGAAAACCTGCCTCAGGAGACACCGAAGATGAAGAGAAGTATCCATAGAAGAGGAGGAGGCATTTTTATAAATGACACCTACTATTATTGCTTTACAGACTGAAGTGAGCTAGGAAGAAAATCTAGGTGGTCTACTTCCACAATCAGCATAAGAAGACCCATGGGCCACCATTGTCTGATCTGCAGCCCATCATGGGATGGGGCAGAACCAGGCAGTGTTTTTTTTATTTTTTATTCAGGGTTCAAATGAGAGTTTGCAATGTTAACGACCCTTTGAATCCTGCATGGAGTCAAATTGAACACTTCACCATTCTTGGTCATTCCGTAAAACTGATAAGAAATGGGCAGCTGTAGATGTCAAGATAATGAGCTACAGAATTCTTTTCTTCTTCCTTTATTCCCTAAGCTTATTGTGCTTTTAATCCTTTCTGTGTTTCATGGCTCTCTGTGACCTGTCACGTATCTTAAGAACTAGAGTCTGCCTGCATGGAATGCATGATTAATATTGCAAGAAGTTCGTGTAAATATCACATAGAAATTGCAATGATATGAGCACCCACCAAATATCCTAGTTGCAGGATGGATGCTTTGTCAGTTAGCCTTCTAACAAAATCCCTTTCCCCCCTGTTTTGCTTAGAGTAGTTATTAGTTAGGTACATGGTCAAAGGGGACAAGGCAAGAATCTGGTATTAGGGTAACAGCATTGGGAGAGCTTCCGCCAGCATTTCCAGAAGGAAGTCAGGAATAAAAAAGTGATAGTTACCACCAAATGGTGAGCTAGAAGGATGGAGCTGGGACCCTGAGGAGAAAGCAGAGGGGGAAAGAGATGAGGAAGGGTGGTCATGAGCAAGTCCATCCCAGGCATCTCTGTGAGGGAATCCGATGGGGGAAAAGAAAGAAATCTGGTGTGACCATCTGATTGTGTTTTCATCAGTGAACACATAAGACCTTCTAAACACAGTATAGAAGACAGATTGGAGGTGCCTTGATGAAGAAAGGGGATATCAGTTAGGTGGCTAATCTGAGATTAGTTTGGAGCTTCTAGCAGAGGAGCACTTCATATATCCTTGACTGAAGGACAGTCCTCCTATCAGAGAAGGTTGTCCTCTTCAGCCAAGCACACAGCTTTCAGAGGGATACACATGCAGTGGTCAGGGAGGAAGGGGACACTCACCTAGCCAGCCAGATGATCTGCATTAATCTTGGTAATCAATGGGGGTGTGAGATGTCTCAGCCAGATTGCCATCACACCCAAGGTGGCTATTTTAAGGCATGTGTACCTGCCCACACACATACCTTTAAACTAAAAATTTATGTCAGCACTGGACATGCCCATTATAGGAGCCCCTGGATAGCACAAGCATTTAAGTACTGTGATATGACTCAAAAGGTCAGTGGTTTGAGCCTGCACAGATGCATCTATGAAGAAAGGTCTGAAACCCTTACAGGAAGTTCCACTTGACATCCATGGGCTACCATGAAAACGGATAACTGGTGGAGTAGGACAACAATGAGACTACTCCATTTTTTTGTGCCTTCACTTTTTCATTGGTAGAATACAAACATGCACAACTGTTCTTCAATGCCCTCCACGCATCGAGTATGTATATAAATGTGTGGCTCAGCTATTTAAAGACAGTCTGTCTAAAAAGGCCTAAAAAGGTCTGCTTCTTGCATTTCCTTTTCACTTCATATAGTCCCCCACATCTGTGGCATTTGTGAGGGTTCCATTTGAAAAGGGCATTCAAAATGGCATGTAGATCTCAGGAAAAGAAATGCTTTGTTTGATTCACGTTGAGTTTAGAAGCTGTAGCTAGGACCTACAACTTGTGCCCTGTGGCATGGTGGTTAAGCCCTCAGCTGGAACCCACCAAATGCTTTGTGGTAATACCAGCCTGTTTCCTTGAAGATGTACAGTTTTGGAAACCTTATGGGATATGCTATTCTGAGTGGACGAGAGAAAAAAATTCATCAATACTCATATGAGTATAGAAAAGAGTCTTATTATAAAGAGTAATTGTACATTAAGAAAACATCCCAGTCTAGTTCAGCAAGTCCATAATCCAATATTAGCCCATATGCCCAGCACTGGTCTATAAATTCTTTTTCAGACTCACACAATACATACAATACCACCAAAAGCAGAAAAATCACAGGCCAGTGGGTGGAAAGTCTTGTGGATCCAGTGGCGTAGAAGCATCTTAGCACTGATGTGGGTCTCCACCAGCTCCAAGACTCTGGCTATCATCACCAAAGCTCCATGTGACTTGTCAACAGGAATGTCTCACAGGGAATGAGTGTGTGTCCCACCTCTAGCTAGCTATTTGTGTCCTTAGCACCTCCAAATGAGGCCATCAATATGCGACCTGCTCGACAGGCTAAACTCCACCCCTTCACTCTTAATAGTCTCAAGTTGACAACAACAGATTATGTACATACCAATGGGACATTCCACTCTGCCCTTCAGGGTCATTGTAAGGTGGAAATGACTTCCCGACAATGGGGTAAGTAGGGTGGGGATTACC